>BQNB010122075.1:0-20348 GCA_026074375.1 Tanacetum coccineum
ATAATCCTTGTTAGACCATGTTTCGCCCAGTTGTTCCTAGCATAGTATTCTACAACCGAAAATGCCATTCTCTTTCCAATAAAGTAGCCATATAGAGTATTTTCAAAGCGAGTATTAAGCTTTTCGACAACTTTACGCGGAATGGAGATGTTAACACCATCAAATACGGAATCAGCCACCAAGGTACGAAAGTTGGAATTAACTTTTGGTTAATCCTTTGCACTTGCACCCGCAGCTTCAGCATAGGATGTTGACTTAGTATTGGTGTTAACAGACTGAACGATGGGGTCACCAAGTATTGTGGATTCATCAACAATACGATTAATTGAATCATCTACATGTGAAACCTTATAAGGGATCACATCAACATTATTATTATCAGCCTAAATTGATTTACATATAGTACCCAATGCATCCATGGTTTCCATACGATCATCATTAGTCATCTCGAATAATAACTCATCATGTTTACCAGCTTCAATATCATTTATTAAGTTGTGCAAGTCACCAACATTTGTTAATGGCACTTCAAAAGTGGTAGCAACATCAATACTATACAATCCTCGAGGCATGTTAATAGTAGTAGAAGGAGAAACCAAAGGAGAAGAGGTACTCACCTTTGGACTACCATCACACGTAACACCACTACGCAATAAATCCTCTCCATGAGAATAAACATTCCCAACAGCATGTGTATCCCCTTTAGCTCCGGTATATTTCATCAATGCAGAAAAAAAGACAAAAACCCTAAGAACACATGGGGAGAAAATTGTTTTACATGAGTTATGCAGAACTTTTTCTTCTTGATCCTCCTAAATTTTACATATCTTTGACACCAAAAAAAATGATACCAAGTTGTAAAATGAATATAAAATTAAGGTAGAGGCGGTGTCGAACACACAATTTTAAAAGATTATGAATGTCATTAAAGAATTCTTGAAAAAATATGCTCAGACACTAGGTCATCTTATAACAAATATTCTATTGAGTTGTCATTAATATTACTTAGTTGTTATTAAGAGACTTTTTATAATGTTTTGAATACATAAGAATTGTCATGTGATAATGAATCTAAAAACATTAAAACTTTATTTTTCAAAAAACTCCCCCTCAAAAATAGAACCAATTGTAATATTGTCGTCTTTGAAAGTTTTGTGAGGGATGGAGTGTTGAACACACAATTTGGAAAGATTTTGAATTGTCATTGAGAAATTCTTGAAAAATTGTGTTCAACTCTTTGAAAAACACATGTTATAAGACTTCTCTTCTAACTCTAAAGGTAAGTGCACTTATGCGTACACTATTCTTTTCTTGAGCATAAAACTTTAAATGTGTTGTATAACATGCTCAAGACCAAGAAATTTGATTTTCTCGTTGTTAGGATAAGTTATCTTTATAGATAAGCTTTCCTTTATTTGAAGTTCGGGTTATGTACTGAATTGCACATAAGTCATAAAGAAAATTAGAAATGACATGTTTTGAAACGTTTGAACTCTTGCTCGAACTTCATTTACACACACGTGTCAATATTAATCGACATTTCTAGGCACGTAAATGTTATCGATTCCAAGAGACATGTCGAGAAGATTCTTTTTGGAATTTTTGATTTTCTGATTTTGTATATACTTTTTGAAATTTTATATTTCTGTATTTGGTTTTACAGGTTTTATATTTTTGTATTTTATTTTTCTCAAAAATATTTACAGTTCGATGTTTGATGAAATATCAAGCAGTCTCATTTGCCAGAACCTCCAGTTCTGCTGGAGTCAAACATCTCATACCAATTCGTCTGACGAGATACTAAAACCTTTCTTCAGGAAGGGCTTTAGTAAATATGTAAGCCAACTGTTATTTAGTTCTGACAAAGTGCAATTCAGTTATACCAGGTTTAACTGTTTCCTTTATGAATGCAGCGCGACATTGATGGTGCTTGGTTAGGGACTGTGTTGCACGGGGTTGCATGATATAGTTATGGCTGACTGAGAGTCGTAGTACAACGGTATTTTGTGGTAGTTGAAGCCATAATCCTTAAGGTGTGTCCTCATCCACATTACTTGAGCACAACTCGCAGATAACGCTACGTACTTCGCTTCTGCTGATGACATGTATCAAGACATCCGGCGTGATCGGCATCTGAAAAAGCTGTTAGTTCGAAACCAGAATCCTTTGAATACCAGAGTCACATATTGATGGTTCCCTTTAGGTATCGGAAGATCCTTTTAACCTCTTTGAGGTGCTTTTCCGTTGGTCTTGCTTGATAACGTGCACAATAACATACTGCCTGTACTAAGTCTGGTCTACTAGATGTCAGATACATGGGTGACCCAATAATACTATGGTAGTTTGTTTGGTCAACAGGGTTTCCACTCAAGTATTTCTAAAGCGTACTTGGACTGGTTGATAAAGATATCGTGTGGGGATTGGTGGATCTGAAGTCCTAAAAAGAATTTCATTTCTCCCATTAAGGACATCTCAAATCTACTGTGCATTAGTTTTTCAAAAATTTTAGAATATTTAAGGTTTGTAGACCCAAAAATTATGTCATCTACGTAAATTTACACAAGTAGAATGTCCTCCCCGTATTCTATCGTAAATAGAGTTGGGTCAATAGTACCTTTAGTAAAACCTTTGACATCAGGAAACTTGAGAGTTTATCATACCAGGCCTTTGGAGCTTGCTTCAATCCATATAGAGTTTTCTTTAGACAGTAGACTTTTTCTGGATGATAAGGATTAACAAACCTATTTGGTTGAGCAACATAAGCCTTCTCCTTCAGTGGACCATTAAGAAATTCCATTTTATCGTCCATCTGGTAGATTGAAAAAGATTTGTATGATGCGTAGCCGATAAAAAGCCGAACAGCTTCCAAGCGAGCAACTGGAGCAAAAGATTCCTCAAAATAAATACCCTCTTCCCGTGCATACACCTTAGCTACAAGTCGTGCTTTATTGCGAATTACAATTTGATCTTCATTCTTTTTGTTCTTCCATAACCACTTTAGCTTGATGACTTTCTTGCCAAATGGTTTGTCGACGAGTTCCCAGACTTGTAGTCTGTCAAATTGATGAAACTCATCCTGCATTGCCTCGATCCATGCGGAATCAGCCATTGCTTCCTTAATGTTTTTGGTTCGCAGAGAGTACTCACGGTGAGCGTGAACATACACATTTCAAGATCTGTTGCAAGTTGTCTTCTAGTTTGCACTGGCTTGGATGGATTTTCGCAAACATGTTCTAACGGGTGATCTTTAGTCCATCGGTGTTTAGATTGATGACGTTGGTAGAATGTATGCATGTTCGAATTATCAACATTGTGAGAAGATAACTCTGCTTCTTCACGTATCGGTGTACTAAAGATGTTGTAAAATTCATTTTCATCAATATGTGCATCTGCTGCTTGATCGTTGTTGTTTTCCTCAGCATTGACATTTGTTGTTGGAGTGGTAGGTTCTGTGTAGGTTGAATTTATGCTGTAGGTTGTGTGTCTTGTTTTGTGAATTTAGCAAAGAGAGTGAGAGAGATGAGGGGGGCTGAACGTGGATGGAGTAACATGATGGAGAGAGTAGGATTTCGAGAGCGGACGAAATAGTTGAGAGAGAGAGTGTCGGTAGAAGTTGATGGGGAGCTCAGAGGGTGGTTATGGAGTATGAAAGGATCATTTAGCGGGGAGAGCGAAGAGTGAGAAGCGGAGATATATGTGTGGAGAATATTTTTCATTTTTATGAAAATGAGAGACGAGAACAGGAGAGAGAGACACCTTTGACACACTTTGATTGCCTGCAGTGAAGTATTCTTCGAACAAAGGACTGAATAGAAATTTCAACTCTTGTAATAACGGAGCATTTATGTCTGCTGATGGAGAAACATTTGGAACCAGCATTGAACTTGAAGGTTTATTTTTGTGGTCATGAATTTTAAGTTCTGAACTGTTATGATCAGAAGTCTATTGTAGTTGGGGCGTGGGGTTAGATTGTCATAATCTGATGCCTTATGTCGTTGAGGAGTGAGGCCAGGACTGTTATGTACTGACGTCTATTTGTTGTTTGTAGTGGGGGCGTAGAGCCTGAGTTTATCTTTTCCCTTTTTAGTTGGAAACCACCTAAGACCAACAGTCTTTGAATTAGTCTCCCGTCGGTTACCTAAGACAAGATCTAGAGTCTTTGTTTTCTCTGCACTGTGGATGTCTTTTTGATAGAAAACCTATGTATGTTGGGTTCTGTCTTTTTGGTTTCTTGGCAATACTTATTGTGCTTACGGGTTTGTTTGTGTTTGTTGTCTTATGGGATGCTACCTTAGCACGTGAGTTGACCTCCTTCAGGAATTTTGTTACAGAATGAATCATGATTTGCATTAAAGACACATTTCTGACATGTCGAGCAAACAAAATGTTTGGAGTCAGAAAAATTTCTAGAATTCCTAGAGTGTTCTGCTATGGGCACAGTCTTTGTCGTTACGTAACTAGTCTTAGATGCAGGCCAATTCCTAGACATCACACTAGGTCTTGAATTCCTACCTCTTTCTTGTGTCTTTTTATTAGCTTCCTCTAGGTAGTGATTATGAACCATGTCATTTGAACTAAATCTTGGCATGTTCTTTGAACTATTCCTATATTCGCTAGATGCAATCACGTGATAAGGTTTTACAAACGCAGATTCTCTTTCCTTAGGCAAAGAATGTCTAGTGATTGGTTTTGACAAATCGTTATTCACATCAACTTGGGAGGCAAACCGTGGTTTTGAAGATTTAGGTCGTTCAGATTTTAAACGCAGTCGGTTGTTTAACAACTGATTGGTTTCTGAGTGTATGTAAAATCGGTTTCCTTAAGATTGATGGTTTTGCAAACTTAGTATTCACATTATTTCCTGTTAATTTTCTTAACTCATTTTTTAATGCTGTAATTGCAAATCCTCTTTCTTGAAGTTGAACTTTGAACTCAGCATTTTGAGCAATCAAAGAAGTTGTGTGCTCTATAGTCTTAGCTCTTGTTGTCTTGATAGAATCATACAGTTCTTTGTAATGCTTTTTCAAAGTCTCATTTTTCTTAAGTAATTTAACCACTTTATGTTCCAATTCGATGTTTATTGTTTCAATTACATATATGTCATGTTTAACCTTGGCTTCATTACTTTTTACTTTCGAAAATTGACCATGTTGCCCTTCTTTTAAAGCTTGATTTTGATATTTAAGTTCAAGATTAACACAATGTGCTTCCATTCTTAAAAAATATTTTTGAAATCAAGCAACGGTCTTTTTGAGACAAATATTTTCAGATTCGAGAGATTGATTTGAAAGTTCAGTTATCTGTATTGTCCCCTGTTGACTTTTAAGTGTTTTTCTTCCAACTTTGACCTTAAATATGTTTGTTTATGTTATATAATACTTGACGAAAATCATAACTATGAAAATACATTTAAAAACCAATCAATTCATATACTTTTCACTAAGTATTATATAACACAAACAAATATATATATAAGGTCACAGTTGGAAGAAAAAGACTTAAAAAGTCAATATGGGACAATAATTTTGGGACGAAGGGAGTATGAGAGTTTAGTTATTTGGTTATTCATTAATTGAGCAGGCAAAAGATGTTTGTCATGACATTGTTCAACATTCTAGTCAACCTCTTGTTCATTATTGAATTCGGGTTGCTCAGTATGTTGTTGTCTTGTAGCAAATACATTACATTCAGCAGTTAATTGTACCTTAGCCATTGGCTCTTCGTCAAATATGGGTTTGATATCTGCATCATCAACATCTGTATCATTCCTTGAATTGCTGCTTGTATCATGCTCTCCTAATTCTGTCCCACTGCTTTTTGTGTCAGCCAAACTAGCATCCAATGCTTTACTCGTATCAACCTTTTCCTCTGTTGTCTGCATCTTTCTTTCATTCACCCTGCTTTCATACTCTCTTTTATACAGTGCTCTTTTATCAATCGACTTCTTAACAGATTCCATGTGTTGGATTAGTGTATCACGGAATTGTTGAACCTCGAGTTGAGTGTATTCTAGAAAGTACTTGCGTGTCATTATACCATCTTCATCACTCAGAGAAATCCGTGACTTGATGAACTTTTGACACTATGTCTCTAGTACTCTAAAAGCAGCCATGGATCAAATTTTTTGAAATTTTTCTTTGTCAAGTTTCTTTTTTAGTTGATCAATGTTTAGGAACATTGTGCCCGTGAAAATCTGAACATCTTGACAAAAGAGTTTTACAAATGCCCGTTTGAATCCACACTCGGTTCGAGTTCCTTTTAAGTCGTTGTTTGAAAGAAGCTTGAGGTGTGAATGAAGTATTTGAAAAAATACCATGCAACTCTTTTTTGCTTTATCTTGTATTTGTTGCATTTGTTGTTCTTCCGAATTCAAACACGAAGATAAAGTATCTTTCGTTTCCATTTTACCGAGAATTGCGAAGTGAAAATGATTTGTAGGATCTTAAGTAGGTAAAGTGATTGTTGTTGTGGTTTG
Organism: Tanacetum coccineum; assembly: GCA_026074375.1. Classification (NCBI taxonomy): domain Eukaryota; kingdom Viridiplantae; phylum Streptophyta; class Magnoliopsida; order Asterales; family Asteraceae; genus Tanacetum; species Tanacetum coccineum. The sequence continues at coordinate 6,476 of BQNB010122075.1, forward strand.
TTGTTGTAGAATTAATTGTCTTTGAAGTCCAATATTAATATAGAAGTAGTTAACCAATTATACCTTTTACCGAAAATGGTTAACCAAAATTGCTTTTGTAAACCAAAATTCAATTTCTATGATAATGTCACAAACCACAAAATCCTAAATGTCACAAAGCGCGGAATCCTAAATGTCATAAACCGCAGAAACTGATTTGTCACAAACCGCAAAAACTGTTTTGACACAAACCGCAGAATTCTATTAAGTGCACAAACTGCAGAAACTTTACACAAACCGCAGAGACCTTAGATCACACAAACCACATGATGCATAAAATTTTGGCATAGTTTATTTTCGTGTAAATGTCATAAACCGCAGAATATTAATCCTTGTAGTAACAAAACCGCAGAATATACTAGTACACAAACCGTAGAACCTTCGCATAAACTGCAAGATTCAAAAAATGTACACAAACCGCAAGATTAATATGATTTACATAAATCGCAGCCTTCATAAAAAAAACCCAGATTTTTCGTGTCCAAATAAGATGATTGATGTGTCAATAAGCTTCAAATAAGCCCGAAAAAGATAGAAGTACAACTTGATGATTGAAAACAACAACAACATATAAGCTAGAAAATGGTTCGAAAAGCTCAAAACTTACTGTTTTAAAGGAAACAAAAAACTAGAGTATCATTTTAGATTCAAATAAGCTGTTTCGTATGGTTGCTTTTTTATCACAAACTTATCCCAAATGATTTTAAACAAGAAAGTTTCAAGCTTTTTGACTCAAACACTTATCTTACAAATAAGCCGAATTAAAAAAAACTAAAAACTAAGCTTCGAAATAAGCTTAAATCAAAACCACAAAAACACTAAACCCACCCCGTGGCTCTGATACCAGATGTAAGAAACCTAAGATATCATTTCACGTCATGATCAAACCAAGAAAATAAGATAAGAAGATGAGAAGAAAAGTAGAGAGAAGTTAGAGAGAGAAAGTGAATGGATTGAACAAAGTAGTATCTTACAACCAAATGAACAACTAACCGTTCTCCATGTGTGGAGAAGGGGTATTTATACCACAAGGCCTTGAGGCGTGGGTTTTACTTAGTGGGTTAGGCTCAGGATTACTTTGGGCTTTAGCCCGATACACATGCAATACTAAATTAACTAAGTGCCCAAAACCCTTTCTAGCCTATTACAACGTAGATTTGATCAAAGACCGAGCTTCCATGTCCAGAGACCGAGCTTCCATTTCCAACTCAATATTTTGAGGCTAACAATCTTCTTTATTTACCATGCAAGGCTAGATTTATTAGCATTTACTTATGATTGCATGAAACTCAGTTTGTAGATCCTTTTAATGTTGCTTCTTGTGATGGATGTGCGCAATAGGCTTTAGGAAACTAGCCATAAGATATTAAATTAGCATAGACGTCTAGGGAAACGCGAGTGTGTAGAAAAGATACCATCGGTAACAATCTTCATACTACCTTACCCCTAATATAGTTGATCCCTTTTAAGGTATTTTAATTGCATGTAATATACTCTTAGGGGCCTTGTAATAGTCTTCATACTACCTTACTTGTGCGTTGCCTTAACAAAATATTACATAACTTAGGAAATACTTACACAGATCATCACAAGGGTGACAAAGCAACATGATTAGGAGAAGCAAACTAAGGAGTAGTGCATGATTAAGTATATACGTTCGTTTACCATATAGTTGTCACCAAAGTAGTTTAGGTTTATTATTAGATTAATTAATTAAAAACCAACCAACCTCTCAACCAATGATATTTACCTGCATTTATAAAAATATTAAAATACAAAAAGAATCTTCTCGCAACCCCGTAGACCTATATTAGATTCTGTTTAAGCCTTCCCAACCTATTCCCCTAGAGAATGATAACAACCCCCGAGTCTTGCCTATACTACACTATAATGATTAGGTACACTGCCTAGGGAGTTGTAAAACTTCTTGTTGAGGTCTACAACGACCGCACATCAAGTTTTGGCACCGCTGTGTGGGGAATAGTTAGGTTTCAATCATTGTTTAAACTTAGGTCTACTCGCTTGATTCTTATCAAGTGAGAATTTTATTTTTAGTATATTAGCTTTCTTGTAGTCTATGTTTTCTTCATGTTATTTGTTTGTGACCCATTTTCGTGGACCTCCATGGAAAAAGAAAATTCTATCTGCACTCTTGGAGATTACTCCAAACCTAGCTACGAGGATTATCAAAACACCATTGAGCTCCCTGATGGGAACAATGTGGTGCCTTTGCGATCCGACACCATCCGGTTGGTGCAAAACAGATGCTCTTTCCATGGACTTTGGTCCGAGGATCCAAATCAACATCTCAAGGATTTTCTAAAACTAGTGGACTCACTTAACCTTGATGTTGCAAATAGGGAAAGAACGCGCCTGCGTTTATTTCAATTTTCCCTTCGCAGTAAAGCTTGCAACTGGCTTGAACGTCTTCCAGCAGGATCCATCTCCACATGATAGGATCTTACTACTCATTTCTTTACTCAATTCTTTCCACCGAGAAGGACAACAAAACTCTGAAATGACATCCTGGTGTTCCAACAACATCATGGTGAATCTCTTGTTGAAGTATGGACTCGTTTCAAGGACTTACTCTAAAAAGTCCCTCACTATGGCATCGATCTTTGGCTCCAAGTCTAAATCTTTTATGACCATGTTAATCCTGTTACAAGACGAACCATTGATCAAGCGGCCAGTGGAAAGCCTCATGACGGAAATGCCGAAGAATCTTGGGCGCTATTAGAGGACCTAGCCCTATATGACAACGAAAGTTGGAACGACCCAAGGGACTTCGCTAAACCGGTCAAGGCAATCTCTTTGCCCCAGGATGTCCCGAGTACATTCGACCGTCGTCTCATTAAGCTCAAAAATCAAGTCTAACGCTTGATGGAAGCTCATCTTTCTCCTAAGCAATCTGTTCAAGTAAACAAAATGACTTCTTCATGTGAGATCTGTGATGGTCCCCACGACACTCAATATTGCATGGAAAATCCCGAGCAAGCTTTTGTTGATTACGCATCCTCGCGTACTGACGAAGCGGGAGGCAAGTGGTTCCCTTTCAAACCTGATCAAAACCATCTTGGTGATACCTATAATCCGTCATGGAAAAGTCACCCAAACCTTAGGTGGAGACAACCTCAAAATTCTAAAAATAATTTTTCAAACCCACCTAATCGGTTTTAGCCCAATGGTTCATTCCCGAATCGCTCCTTCAACAACAATCCTCAAAGTTTTAATAATCAATCAAATCTCGAAGGATTGGTGTCCAACTTTATGGCATCTCAGGAAGCTAGATTGTCTAAGTTTGAAGCCGATTTCAAACAACAACAAGGCGAGATGACCAACAAAATTAACACAGTCTTGAAGGCCATCGCTGATCGAATAACGGGATCACTCTCAAGTGACACGGTTAAGAACCCGAAATTGAATATTAAACCCTCCTCTCCAGTTTTGTCTGGTCGTTCTTGCCCAATGAAAAACCCCCAGTGTTCATCTTATCCCCTCAACTCGATCAATCAAAACGTGTTCCAAAGAAACAAACCATTCTCAAAGGGACCAACTATAAACGGTCATGGAAATTAAAACATGACAATCGAAAGAACCAGAACAGACTATAGAAGATGAATTCAAGGATTTACATCTTAACTTTCTAGTTCTTGAAGTTTTAGCCCATGCTCTAATATACAATGCAATACTGGATAAATACATGGAGAATTTAGAGCTTGGCAAGAATGGATCCGCGTTCATCCAAGGCAAAATGCCTGCAAGAATGAAAGACCCGGGGCTATGCACTCTGCTTTGCAAATTAGGGGACTCAGAGCCTTTTGATACCTTAACCGATTTAGGATCATGCATGAACATAATTCCGTTGTACCTCTTCAAAAATCTTAAAATCAAACTATTAGAAGATACTGACCATGTTTTTGGATTGGCAGACAGAACCAAATCCTACCCCATTGGAATTGTTAAGGACGTAGAAGTTCACATAGGAAAACTAAAACTCTTAAACGACTTCTACGTAATTGACATAAAGAAAAACCACAAACCCCTTTACTAGTAGGAAGAGGATTCCTAACTACCTCTAATGCAGTGATAGATTGTAGGAAAGCCAAAATAACAGTCGGAGAAGGAATCACTAGGTCGGTATTTGGAGTAAAGGAAATCGATCTAGGAGAAGATGAAGCACCCTATTGGACCACGTTAAGTAAAAGAGAGTCATACAAACCACGATCTAGCTCAGATGGTATAGGTGCCCAAACCCTTTATTATGTTAGGAAGGAATTCATGAATTGTCATTCGCTTAGAGAATGGGCAATAGCTAGAGATGCTGAGATCAATCCCTTTAAGGACGTCCCAGTGTTTAGAAGAATGGTGGAATTTTTAGGGGCTCTACCCATAAACCTTAAGGGAAACATATGGCAGTCGAAGGACTTAATTGAAAATCCAATCAGCTGGGATAAGCCACCCAAAAATGGAGACGGGGCATTGTATGTCAAGATTAGGATAATTGATCCGGATGGAGAAGAATTCACCAAAACCTTCCAATCAATCCCCACCTCCATAAAACTTTCTGAAAAAGAGAATCCAAGAGAGATCATCGACTTGGATCATTTCCATGACACCTAGACACGTGACTCCGAGTCTAGCTACAAGACTCATAAATAAAGAAAAACGCTTTTTGGGAGGCAACCCAATATTTAATTTCCTGCATTTATGAGTGTCTTGTGTTTTAACTCTTTATTGTTTATTCTTATTTGTTTGAATCATTTGTGATCATGCTTTGTTTTGTTTTTAACCTCGTCTTATTAACAATCAAAGGTATTTTTCATCAAATAATTATAGGGGGAAATATCCGGTTTATAAGAACCAATTCAAACATATAAAATAAATTGTTTAGATTAATTCGCGTCAGTTTTGAGTCATATGATTGTAATGATTAATTGTAGGTTTTATGCAGTATTTTCCACAGGAAATTACTAATAGAATTGCATGCAGAAATTTTTCCAAGAAAACGAAAATAAAATTTCCACAATATCTAGAGACGGCGTCAGGATTTTTCCTGATGGCGTCGCGCCTCCAGACCTGTGAAAATTCGAATTTTTCTATTATTTTCGAAAAAGTTATCTTGTATAATTTTGGGTAAAATTTGTAATTTTCTTAAAACCTACAGAAACCATGATTACATCATTACTTTCATCCTACCTTTACTGCTTTAATATAGTCAACCCTAAAAATTTCGTTGTTTATATCATTATCCTGCCGATTTTACGCTTGGTGTAGTTGTCTCTGTCTTTGATTTACAGGTTATATTTGATGAGAAGAAACTTGGAAGTTCTTAGGGAGTTTCCAGATGACGATTCTTGGAGGACGATTTAACCAATTATCGCATGTTTCTTCTCCATTATTGAGCAAACCAAGGGAGTACTAGTTTCTTTTACTTGTTTTCTTTTTCCTTTATTTGTTTTACGGGTACCTTTTAAGAACATTGGTGACAATGTTCAACTTAAGCGTAGGGGGAAATAAGCCTTAGAAACTATTCCTTCAATTGTCATTTACTTTGTCCTTAAAATGATGGGTAATGTATCAAAACTTAGCATAGACGGTAATTTTAACCAATATTCAAAAAAATTATGACACATACCGATAAAAGCCGAGTATTATTAGCGTCTCATGGATAGGAATTTTTATGACTAGCACAAAAACCCTCAAAATTTCACCCAAAAAATATGAGGTTCGCCTTTAGATCTATAAGAATTCGGGTATCCATTTTTGATACCCAAGATAATTTTACCTTTAGCTTTCTTGAGTTAAGGAGTGAGCAATCATGTGTATCTATTCCATCGTTATGGATGTGTATATGTGGTTTCGTTGCCTTTTCTGGAGCATTGGTATCGGTTTAAAATTATATGAGTGTACCGATACTGTATTAAATTCTAGAACTTGTTTTTGTGATGCATCCCGAGATCGCATAGTGAGTATTAGGATTTGCTAAATGATAAGAGGCACTAGGATAACCCATGTTTTAAACATGTAATTGTTATGATGGTCACCTCGATCATATAACTATCCCACACCCTTGCCATGCACTCATTTTTAGTGCAGGATACCCTTAGTACACTCATCTGAGCCTATCCTTTTCACAGTTCTCATAATTTTCTGGTTAATCTGGACTATTAATGAAGAGCATTGTTACCCTGGAACTAATTGTTACACCCAAATCGCCTTAGCCTACCTTGTATGTACTCATTTTTAGTACATTATTGTTTTAACCCAAGTTAATTATTTGAGCACACGGTTGCTAAGTCCTTATCCTTGTAAATACAGTTTTGGGACGATTGGGATTCATGGTAGTATTTATTTTGCAGAAGAATGAGAAGGAAAAGTTAAATCATTACCCTCATATCTGTTCGATAGTCTCCATGTTATGTTGATCCACCTCAAATCGGGTCATTAGTTAGATTGTAATTATCAGTTAGCAAAAACTCAAGTGTAGGGGTATGTTTATAAACCCCAAGTGATGTATTATGATTATTAAAAAATAGAAAAGAAAAAGAAAAGAGATTGATGTAGAGTTTTGTAGAGTTTGTATATCTTTGTCCGAGTCTTTGGCTTAGCAACCAAGCCAATGTGTATTCTTGTACGTAATTAACTAACCACCTACACATCACAACCCTTTAAAAGACCTTTTTGATAGTCATGACTAATACTTGCGCCTAGCGATGGAGGTTTAGTCCTTTACCAAGCCTATGGTAATTTGTATGCCATGACAGGTAATGAGTGTTAGATTTTCCATTTCCCATATTGTTATAATTCATTATACACCCGAGAGAAAGAGAGAATCCAAACACTTATGTGAGGTGCTAGTATATACTTTCCGTGCTTTTAATTACGAGGTCGAGAAGGTTGTGTCGTAAACTACTTTTAAAGAGTAGGTTAAATGCCCCCAATATTGCTATTGTCTAGGTAGAAAAACCTATTTTCTTGAGGACAAACAAATCCTAAGTGTAGGGGTATTTGATGAGGTGTCATTTTATACACTTTTTCAAGGTCATTTAACCCTTTAAATCATGCAAATATGCCCAGATTATGTGCTTAATCATTTGTTTTTGTGTTTTTAGCATTTAGATGACATTTGGAGGAAATACATGTGACTTGGTCTCAATTGGAGAAGAAACGGACAAGACTACGACTCTACACCAACTCTTTTGAAGATATTACATACCATGCCTGAAGACGGCGTCGCCAAACCTTGCGTCGGCGTCTGAACATACAAGCGACGGCGTCAGGAAACTCAAGACGGCGTCAGAACGTAACCGCCTCAAAATAAACCCTAAAAGATTTGGCGACGCGACGGCGTCAGGAATCTTGTGACGCCGTCGCGAATTCCTTTTCTATATATACCCGCAGTTTTTTGGGTTTTTGTGTGTGTAACTTTTGGGAGACGAACCCTAGTTTTAGAAGACAATTTTAGCAGCCTTTGGGCTCATTTTTAGGTTGTCAAAACCTTCTTGTAACAGCCTCAACTGCATGATTTAATCAAGTGAAGTCTATTTATCCATTATCACTTAATATGTCTATGTGTTTTGTGATAGATCCTTGTTCTTCTTCTTTATTTACCATGCAAGGCAAGATTTATTAGTATTTATTTATGATTGCATGAAACTCAGTTTGTAGATCCTTTTAATGTTGCTTCTTGTGATGGATGTGCGTGTTAGGCTTTAGAAAACTAGCCATAAGATATTAAATTGGCATACTACCTTACCCCTAATATAGTTGATCCCTCTTTAGGCATTTTAATTGCATGCAGTATATTCTTAGAGGCCTTGTAATAGTCTTCATACTACCTTACTTGTGCGTTGCCTTAACAGAATATTACATAGACGGCGGGTTCGTGTAATTCATTCATGACTTAGGAAATACTTACATAGATCATGACAAGGGTGACAAAGCAACATCATTAGGAGAAACAAACTAAGGAGTAGTGCATGATTAAGTAAATACGTTCGTTTACCATATAGTTGTCACCAAAGTAGTTTAGATTTTAAATTAGATTAATTATTTAAAGACCAACCAACCTCTCAACCAATGATATTTACCTAGTTTTATAAAAATATAAAAATACAAAAAGAATCTTCTCTCAACCCTGTAAACCTGTTTTAGATTCTGTTCGAGCCTTCCCAACCTATTCCCCTAGAGAACGATAACAACCCCGAGTCTTGCCTATACTACACTACAACGATTAGGTACACTACCTAGGGAGTTTTAAAGCTTCTTGTTAAATTCTACAACGACCGCACATCACAGATCTAGGATGAGTCTTTTCATTTGCTGGAAGGCTTCGTCTGCTTTGATCGTCCATTTATCCTCGTGCTTGTTTTTCTTGGTTATATTCTTTAGTGTATTGAAGAAAGGGAGCGACCTTTCGGCTGACTTTGCTAGAAATCGGTTGAGCGCTGCTAACTTCCCGTTGAGACTCTGCATGTCTTTCAACGTCTGTGGTGACTGCAAGTCTACCAAGGCTCTAGTCTTCTTAGGGTTTGCCCGAATCCCCTCGGAGGTTACCATATACCCCAAAAACTTACCCTCTTCGACTCCGAAAGAGCACTTCTTTGGGTTCAACTTCATATTTATTTTTCTTAAGTTATCGAATGTTTCGGCCACATCTGCTAGCAGCATTTTCTCATCGTTACTGTTTATCACCATATCATCTACATACGCCTCTAAGTTCCTTCTAATCTAAGATTGAAAAGCTGTGTCTACCAACCTTTGGTATGTGGCCCCAGCATTCTTGAGACCAAAAGGCATCTTGGTGTAATAGTATGTTCCTTGGTTCGTGTAGAAAGTTGTCTTCTCTTCATCCTCCTTTTCCATTTGAATATGGTGATAGCCTTTATATGCGTCTAAAAAACATTTGTACTTAAACCCCATGACGGATTCTACTTTACAATCTATGTTTGGAAGAGGGTAGTAGTCTTTCGGGCAGGCCGAGTTTAGATTCTTGAAATCTATATACACATTCTCCATGCTCCATCATATTTTTTTAAACTAAAACAGGGTTGGAAATCCAGGTGGGGTATTTGACCAGACGGACAATGCCTGCCCTGACCCACTCAGCAACCTCCTTTGTCAATGCCTCACTCTTTTCAGGTGCCAAAATCCTTTATTTCTGGCATACCGGTTCGACAGATGGGTTGACATTCAGAGTATGCTCGATTATTCATCAGGCGACCCATTTCATGTCAGCTGGTTCCCACGCAAATATTTCCATGTTCTCCTTTAGCAGTATCTTTAGTTGGGACTTACATGTCTTAGACAATCCTCCACCTATGACAACCAGTTGGTCAGGAAACGCCGGGTTTACTAGAACTTCCTCCGTCATACCGACCTCTTTCGTATCAATTTTCTCCTTTCTTTCTTTTCTACAGGTTCCTCTTCAATCACCTGCTTCTTCTACAACCTTCTGCATTCCGATATGATGACCGATCGGGTACCCAAGGGGGCTATTCCTTTCGGCGTAGGGATCATTGAGTGGATGATAGAGGGTATGGCCCACAGCATTTTTAACCCCGTCTTGCAAAGGATTATGTTGTACGACGAAGGAGCCTTAATAACCATAAACTTCATGGTCGTTCTTCTGCACAATCCCTCGTTGCCGAAATATACTTCCAATTCTATTTTTTCCTAAGGCTTTGTGACCTCTCCGGCAAAACCTACTGTGGAAACTAGAAAGGGGGGTTGAATACGTTTTCGTTTTAAAAACTTTGCTTACAAAATATGTAGATTCGAGTTGTATGTTTAGCCAATTCTCAATATGAACAAACAATATAACAATCTGAACTAAAACTAAATAACAATGAAAATAATATGAAGAGATAAGGAAAGGAACAATCAAACCAAGACACCAAGATTTATAGTGGTTTGGCTACGAAGCTCTTCTTCGCCCTACTCCACTTCTTGAGTATCCTACTCGAGATTTCACTATGTCAACAAGCTCCCTTCAGGCGAAGAAACCCGTTTACACGTCGCTTACGTTATTTTCCAACACTAAGCTAAATGTCAAGTCCTAATCTTAGCTAGAACCAATCTACCACTTCACAATCAATACACAATCACTAGATCTACACTATCAGATTTACACAATATCTGAATCACACAAATATACAAGATACGAGTTATTTACACAATATCTGAATCATACAGATACACAAAACCGTTTACACGTCGCTTACGTTATTTGATACTTAGAAGAAGAGAGGAGAGATCACTAATCAACACTTTGTTTCTTGACGAATACGAGTGTTCTTCTCTTGCACTTGAATGAGAGGGAAGAGTTGAGAAGAAGAGATTAGATCACTTGAAACAAGATCAAAAGATGTTAGTGATCAAGATATTTAGTGAGAGAAAGAAGGTTTTTAGAGAGAGAAAGAAGTGTGAGAAAATTCGTGCAAAGAGGTCTGATTTTCAGCAAGGGATAGAGCAGTATTTATAGGCAGGAAAATCCAACGATAACTAGCGGCGATCCTGGCGGTCCCAGATATATAAGAGGGCCGCCAGGCCTATAAAGGGGCTGCTAGGTAGACTCCGCTCCCTTTTTTTGTCTTTTTGTGGGGAAGGTTGTATCTGGTATAGAAGCTTCCGTTTTGGGAGGAAATTTTGAATTTCAAAATTTAATTATTTAATAAAACTTTTCTTTTAATTAGAAAATATTTTATGAAAATCTATTGTAATTCTTGATCACTAATTGTGGAGAATCGATTAAGATTGCTTGAAGATCAAGATTACTTATGAGATAAGGATTGTTATTTATAGAATAGATCTTTGAGAATAATCTAAGTTTTTGTAATATATTGTAAATCGACTAGGACTCTTTGGAGTATAAAAGGAGGTCCTAGGGCATAGAGTTTATATATCACAAAATCACAATCTAGAAATCTTTTGTTTATGTATCTTAGTCGTATAATTCATAGCTTCAAGGTTTTGTAACCCTAATACTAGGAGAGTATTTGTACTATTTGAAATAATAATATTGGAGCTTTTATTGTTGAAATTATATTGTTTTGTGTTACTGAAGAATTCTTCTTATATTAAAGATTATATTCCGTATAATCTTTAGTATTATTAAACAAAGTTTCTTAAACTAAGTTGTGTTAGATTTATCTAGCATAACTAAACCTTAAACTGGGATCAACATTAATGGCTTCTTTGATGTTTTTGGGTTCTATGATTGAAACAAACGCAAAGAAGTTGCTTTTGTCTTGGCAATGTGATCTAAGAGTTCTTTCATCTAATTCTCCTATAACTTGATCTATTGGATGATCTTTATTTTTCTTAATGTTTTCTATCCTAGGTATGAATTCTTCCAAATCATTATTTAGGGATTAGGCTCTATCATGATTTTGAACGACATGTTCTTCAATCATGTCATCATTTACCAAAGGTGATGTCCTAGGTTCGGGTAGAATTTTGTCAAAGGTAACATGCAGAGATTACTTAATTCTTAAAGTTTCCTTGTTTTGGGATTTAACATCTAATAACACATTCTAAATCACGAGTACGTAGGGGAAAACATCTCAAAGGGATTTTGTATGATGTACACGGATTAACATATAAATCAACGTACCTTTTGTTATCAAATTTGGTTGAATCAACGGAGCTAAGAACAAATTCGTTCTTCCTTATACCCCATGAACTAAAACCCAAGAATCACTAAAATAAGTGATCTCTATGTAGTATCCACACTACACATCCTTGAATGCTACCTGAATGCTAGTTCTTGTTTCACGATCAACAACGAAACACACAGTTTAATGTTTATTAGAAATAGACTTGTAAACCCTAAAGGTTTATAAGTTTCGACCGGTTTTGGTTACAGGGAAGGAGAGAAAAGAAGTATATTGTGTTTCCTTAAGCTTTGTATTTATAGGTTGTGTTTAAGACAAAACCTACTACAATACAAATAACTTAAGGAACACGTTTTGGTTTCTTTCCTTTTCTTTAGCCCTAGGCTGACCTCCCCCTTGTCCAAATATAGACTATCCATATTGATTTTGGACTTGGTTAATTAACATGTCCATTACATATTAATTAATTAGCTTTTAGTTAAATAATGCGTCTAACGATTTATTTAATGACCATTAATTAATTTCATGAAATATAAACTAATATAACTAATATAGTTACTATAAATATATTGATTACATTATTAAAAGGCAGCATCTCGCTGTATACGTGTGTGACCCCATAGGCTCACGTATCTTCGGTCGTATAATTATTTACTATGATATGAGCATATTTCAATAGCTCCCACTTGCAAATGTCATAATTATAAATAAATATACTAGCAAATGTTAACGTCTAACAACACACCAATGCTCCCAGAAATAACTTAGTGCGGCTTCGTAAAATGTCTCAATTTAAATGGTTTATTAGTAATCATCCTTACGTTCAAATACCATGTTAAACTATTGATACAGATCAAAGTCATTTTAATTGTTTAATTATTTTGGTTCTTGATATAGATATACAACAAGATTACTAGACGTAAACAAGATTCATCTTGACTTACTTTGGGCACGGTCATGTAAACATCTGATCAATTCATCGAGAGACCTAGTAGTATCATTCTCCATAAACAAGTGGAGGAACAAATCCTATTTTGATTGCACGTGTCATTCATGTGCTTCACAACACTTTTAGAAGTAGCCTTTATAACTACCTTATTCAGGATACCATTTAACTATAATAAAGAAATGTCATCCACACATGCAAGACCTACTTGCATCTAAAGTATGTGGATGAGTAAAAATATAACCACTTACGAGATTCACTTACTGACGCCGATCAATAAAGTGAAAACTCATTGGTTGGCGTAGTCCAATATTCATAGCGAGTGAATAACATATGAGTTTTGCGGACACATCTTTTAAATTTAAAGAATATTACCAATCTTTCACATTTGTATTATTTCAACAATACTCCTGTATCTTTAACCGACAATGGATAATTTAGAATAAATAAATTTATCCATGGATTTAAACATGTAAATATAGAACACAATAGTATAATAAAGACGATCATACCCGGTATATCAATTCATTATTCAATACAAATGTTTACAGTTCCATTATCCAAATACTAAATAGATCAATGCATGATGATCCTAGTTGAAGACTCATGCCTTAAGTCACGACGATCACACTTGTTGACAAGGCATATGTTTCATGAACAAGTCAACTAGGTTATGATCTTTGGAATTTTGAGAATACTCATTTCAAAAATTCACAAATAGTGAAGTTCATTGAATAGTGCGATGATTGTCATTTTGTATGTGTGCACTCAAACACAAGTATCACTATATGATTACTAACACACTACATTGACATTCCATAAGTTGTATGACATCAACAAAACACTTGTTAGAGACAGTCATCTTAACAACTTCTCAAACTATAAAGCATTCTTTTTCTTTTAATGTATAATGCAACTATGCTCTCAGCTGAGCAAGTCTAGTCATTAGTGTTATCATCCATGATGAAATCCTTCCACGGCTAGGATTAAGTATCATCTCAATCAAACTAGCATTAGTGCATACAAACAACACTAAGCTCCTTTTCTAAAATCCATAAATGATAGGCATTCTACTGGTAATGTTTGGCACCCTCATGAACTCCAAGTTCATTGGTTATGAAAATTGCACCATAATTGTCACAATATATATTTCCATAGGTATTTCATTACTAAGGATGACTCTAATCCTATAAATGAACTTCCTAATCCAACAAACTCCATTAGAATATTTATTTCAATAGTTATCTAATGACCTTCACTTAGATATGAA
>BQNB010122076.1:0-20348 GCA_026074375.1 Tanacetum coccineum
AAAAATAGAAAAGAAAAAGAAAAGAGATTGATTTAGAGTTGTGTAGAGTTTGTATATCTTCGTCCGAGTCTTGGCTTAGCAACCAAACCAGCGTGTATTCGTGTAAATAATTAGCTAACCCTTCTACTCCAAATTCACCCAAAGCCACCCAAATGCATCCTATCCGTTTCCGTTTCCATTATATGTTATCTTACACCTATACCCCACAACCCTTTAAAAGACCTCTTAGATAGTAATGAATAATGCTTGTGCCTAGCGGTGAAGGTTTGATCCTTTACCAAGCCTATGGTAATTTATATGCTATGACATGTAATGATTGTTGATTTTCCGTTTCCCCATTATGTTATAATTCATTATACAACCGAGAGAAAGAGAGAATCCCAAACAATTATGTGAGGTTCTAGTATATGCTTTTCGTGCTTTTAATTACGAGGTCTAGAAGGTTGTGTTGTAAAATACTTTTAAAGAGTAGGTTAAATGACCCTAATACTGCTATTGTCTAGGTAGAAAAGCCCATTTGCTTGAGGACAAGCAAATCCCAAGTGTAGGGTTATTTGATGAGGTGTTATTTTATACACTTTTTCAGGGTCATTTAACCCCCTAAATCGTGCATTTATGCCCAAAATAGGTACTTAATCGTTCCTTTTCAGGTATTTAGCATTTGGAAGGCATTTGGAGGAAATACACATGACTTGGGCTCATTTAGAGAAGAAACAGACAAGACTACGAACCTACACCAACATCTCTCAAGATTATGTTCTCAGCGGCTGAAGACGGCGTCACAAGATACACGTGACGCCGTCACAATTCATCCCACGACTGTGTCACAACATCTCTCAACGGGGTCAGCTCGCACGACCCAGCCTAAGATCTAGAATATTCTACTTCACGACGGCGTCATGATTAAAACGCGACACCGTCGCAGCAATTTTTCTATATATACAAACCCGAAATTAGGGTTATAAGTGTGTAACTTTAGAGTAAAAAAGGGAGACGAACCCTAGTTCATTTGGCAGCTTATTAGGACGATTTTAGGGCTTCAAAACCCTATTGTAACTCCTTCAATTCATGTTTTAATCAAGTAAGATTATCTTAACCATTCAATATGTCTTGTTGTTTGATTATTTGTTGTGCTTTCTTTATCTTTAACATGCTTGGCTAAACTCCCTATTGTATTCATTTATGATTGTATGAAACCTAGAATATAGATCTTAGTGGTGTTGCTTCTTGTGATGAATATGCATGTTAGGCTTTAGAAAACCAGATTTTGTCTGTATCGCTGTTGATATGTCTAGGGAAACATGATTGTGTAGAAAGGATACCATCGGGTAACAGTCTTCATACTACCTTGCCCCATATATGGTTTATTCATTTTTAATATATTTCAAATGCATTTAATATACTTTTGGGGGAATAGTCTTCATACTACCTTACTTGTGCGTTGCCTCAACGAAATATTAAGTAGACGGCGGGTTCGTGTAATCTGTTCATGACCTAGGAAATAGTTACATAGATCATCACAAGTGTGACAAAGCAACAACACTAGGAGAAGCACTCTAGGGAGTAATACATGATTAAATGAATACAATTCTTTTTATTATATTGTTATCACCATTAGCGTAGTTTGTTATTTAGTTTAATAGCTAAAACAAAACAAACTTCTCAAACATATGATTTACCTGCTTTCTATAAAATATAAAAACATAAAAATAATCTTCTCTCAACCCCTAGAATTATGTTAAACCGTGATCAAGCCTACCCAACCTATTCCCCTAGAGAACGATAACAACCCATGAGTCTTGCCTATACTACTACTACAACGGTTAGGTACTCTACCTAAGGGAGTTGTAAAACTTCTTGTAAAAGTCACTTACGACAATCGCATCAAGTTTTTGACGCCGTTGTGTGGAGAATAGTTAGGTTTTGATCATAGTTTAGCTTAGTTCTACTTGCTTGAATCCTTTCAAGTGAGAATTTAATTTCTGCATATTAGCTTTCTCGTAGTCTATCTTTTCTTTGTGTTTGTTCGTCATTTCCATTGACTATTCCACTCTTCACTATGGAGAATACGAATTCGTCATCGACCTTAGGATCCTTTTCTCAGGAACCACTTGTCACTACTCACGCTAAGTTTATGGCTCGGATAAACAAGCTTTTACAAATGAGGCAAACCATTGATTCTTTCCTCTTTAAAACCATGAATGAATTAACCAACCAATATTTTGACTCTGAGATCTTCTGCCCTAAGGAGAGAATTAAGGAACTTGTATTAAGAACGCAACCGAAGAAACAGTATGAGGAAGAATTGTTCAAGGATAGGTTCCCTACTGAGAAAGAACTAGCTTACCATAAGGAACTATTAGGAGAACCTCAACCCCCTTTCTCGACCCTAGAGCCCAAGATTAAGAAAGGCGACCCCTAGAGTTTGAAGATTCCTTGCGTAATCGGCACCGTTTACACTGGCCATGCATACGTTAATCTACAATCTCCTGTCAATATCATGTCTCGTGCTTACTACAACAAAATAAGAGAAAAATTCTTTCAAGCACGTAGAAACCCATACCAACCATATAAGTTTTGCAACTTCGTTAGAAGAGCTAAAAATATGCATATATTTATTGGGTGCTTCGTTTATGTTGTGGACTTTATGATTTTAGAAGACTTGGGCAACATCATTGATAGTGGGTTAAGTGAAGTAGTCTTGGGACAACCTTTTGCGCATACATCTAAGCTCAGTTATGATGAATCTTTAGGACTAATTAGGTTTGCCCAAAGGGACGACGAGGTCGTGTTTAGAATGCCTCAAAGGACAAAGGGGTTTAAGCATGTCCTTGAAAAGAGAAAGGGATATTACAAAGCTTGCATGAACCTTGACATACTTATAAAAGAGATAGGGAAACAATTGAAAAACTCAAAACTAACCACATAAGTATCATCAAGCTTAAGGAGTAAAAGGACTTCGAGTCTGGCTATAAGACTCGTAAATAAAGAAATGCGCTTTTTAGGAGGCAAATCATATTACTTTCCCGCAATTATTATGTCTCGTGTTGTTTAAATTCTTTATTGGTTGTTTTATTATGTTTGAATTAGTTTTAATCAAGCATTGTTTTTTTGAACTTCGTCCCTTATCAATCAAAGTTTATTTTGCAACAAAATAAGGTAGGGGAATTAATCCGTTTTTTAAACCAAATTCAAACATTTGAAATACATTGTCCTAGATTAATTCGCGTCAGGTTTTAAGTCAAATGATTTGAATTGTTAATTCACATGTTTTAAGCAGCATTTTGTCAGGAAAATAATGAATAAGAATGAGTGCAGGAAATTTTATTTCATCAAAAATAAAAAATGAGTTTTCACAGAGTGACGACGTCACGATTTACATGCGACGCCGTCACCACGACACTTGTAACGGGGTCAGGATATTCCT
Organism: Tanacetum coccineum; assembly: GCA_026074375.1. Classification (NCBI taxonomy): domain Eukaryota; kingdom Viridiplantae; phylum Streptophyta; class Magnoliopsida; order Asterales; family Asteraceae; genus Tanacetum; species Tanacetum coccineum. The sequence goes on from BQNB010122076.1 coordinate 3,428, forward strand.
AACGGCGTCAAACGCCCAGTTACAGGAAAACTTGAAAATTTTAAGTATTTTTGAAAATAAAACTTGTACAACACTTAAAGAAAGTTGTAATTCTTTTATAAACCTGTAAAACCATGAGTTTAACATTCCTCTCATCCTATCTTATTGCTTATAGAGTCAACCCCATATCAAACTGTATATTTTATTATATCGCACATTTTAAAGCTTGGTGTAGTTGTCTTTGTCTTTGATTACAGGTTATATTTGATGAGAAGAAGCTTGGAAGTTCTTAGGAAGTTTCATTAGATGATTCTTGGAGGACAATTTAACCAATTATCGTATGTTTCTTATCCATTATTGAGCAAACCAAGGGAGTACTAGTTTCTTTTCCTTGTTTTCTTTTCCCTTTATTCGTTTTTTACGGTAACTTCTATAGAACATTGGGGACAATGTTCAACTTAAGTGTAGGGAGGAAAAAAGAAGAATAAAAATAAAAGAAAAATAAAATAAGCCATAGAAACAATTGCCTTCATTCGTCATTTGCATGTTCCTTAAAATGATGGGTAATATATCAAAACATAGCATAAAAAAAAAGGTAATTTTGGCCCAAATTTAATTTTTTATGACACATACCGACGAAAACCAAGTATTAATAGCGTCTCATGGATATAAATTATATGACTAGCACAAAAAACCTCAAAATTCCACCCTAAAACTATGAGTTTCGCCTTTAGATCTATAGGAATTCGGCTATCTAATATTGATACCCAAGATAGTTTATACCTTTAGCTTTCTCGAGTTAAGGAGTGAGCAATCATGTGTATCTATTTTGTCGTTACAGATGTGTATATGTGGTTTTGTCGCCTTTTCTGGAGCATTGATATCGGTTTAAATTATATGAGTGTACCGGTAGTATATTAAATTCTAGAACTTGTTTTTGTGATGCATCCCGAGACCGCATAGTAAGTATTAGGATTTGCTTGATAAGAGGCATTAGGATTAACCCATGTTTTAAACCTGTAATTGTTATGATGGTCACACCGATCATATAACTATCCCACACCCTTGCCATGCACTCATTTTTAGTGCAGGATACCCCTAGTACAACCCTTCGAGCCTATCCTTTTTCATGGTTCTCGTAATTTTCTGGTTAAGCCAGACTATTAATGAAGAGCATTGTCACCCTTAAACCAATCGTTACACCCAAATCGCCTTAGCCTACCTTGTATGTACTCACTTAAGTACATTAGTGTGTTTAACCCAAGTTAATTATTTAAGTACACGGTTGCTACGTCCTTATCCTTGTAAATACTATTTTGGGACGATTGAGATTCATGGTAGTATTTATTTCTCGAAAGAATGGGGAAGAAAAGTTAAGTCAATACCCCCATACGTTTGTTAGATGATCTCCATGTTATTTTGATCCACCTCAAATCGGGTCATTAGTTATATTGTAAATATCGAGTATGTAAAAGCTCAAGTGTAGGGGTACGTGTTATAAACCCCATGTTGTGATGTATTATGTTGTTCAATAAAAAAGAGAAAAGAAAAAGAAAGAGATTGATGTAGAGTTGTGTAGAGTTTGTATATCTTCGTCCGAGTCTTGGCTTAGCAACCAAACCAACGTGTATTCGTGTAAATAATTAGCTAACCCTTCCACTTCAAATTCACCCAAAGCCACCCAAATGTATCCCATCCGTTTCCGTTTCCATTATATGTTATCTTACACCTACACCTCACAACCCTTTAAAAGACCTCTTAGATAGTAATGAATAATGCTTGCGCCTAGCGGTGGAGGTTTGATCCTTTACCAAGCCTATGGTAATTTATATGCTATGACAGGTAATGAGTATTGATTTTTCGTTTCCCTATTATGTAATAATTTATTATACACCCGAGAGGAATAGAGAATCCCAAACACTTATGTGAGGTGCTAGTGTATGCTTTCCGTGCTTTTAATTACGAGGTCTAAAAGGTTGTGTTGTAAAATAATTTTAAAGAGTAGGTTAAATGATCCTAATACTGCTATTGTCTAGGTAGAAAAACCTATTTGCTTGAGGCAAGCAAATCCCAAGTGTAGGGGTATTTGATGAGGTGTCATTTTATACACTTTTTCGGGGTCATTTAACCCCTTAAATCGTGCATTTATGCCCAAAATAGGTACTTAATCGTTCCTTTTCAGGTATTTAGCATTTGGAAGGCATTTAGAGGAAATACACGTGACTTAGGCTCATTTGGAGAAGAAACAGACAAGACTACGAACCTACACTAATATCTCTCAAGATTATGTTCTCAACGGCTGGCAACGGCGTCACAAGATACACGTGACGCCGTCACAATTCATTTCACGACGGTGTTATAAGAATTCACGACGACGTCAGCTCACACGACCCAGCCCAAGATCTAGAATATTCTCTTTCATGACAGCGTCACGATTAAAACGCGACGCCGTCACAGCGATTTATCTATATATAACAAACCCGAAATTAGTGTTTTAAGTGTGTAACTTTAGAATAAAAAGGGAGACGAACCCTAGTTCATTTGGCAACTTATTAGGACTATAATTAAGGCTTTCAAAACCCTTGTAAACACTTCAATCAATGTTTTACATCAAGTAAGATTATCTAATCATTCAATATGAACTTGTTGTTTGATTCATTATTGTTCTTGCTTTATCTTTAACATGATTGGACTATAACTCCCTATAGGTTCATTTATGATTGTATGAAACCTAAATGTAATCTTATTGTGCTGCAACCTTGTGAAGAATATGCATGTTAGTCCTTTAGAAAACCAGCTTTTGTCTGTATCGCTGTTGATATGTCTAGGGAAACATGATTGTGTAGAAAGGATACCACCGGTAACAGTCTTCATACTACCTTGCCCCTTATATGGTTGATCCACTTTTAATATATTTCAAATGCATTTAATATACTCTTGGGGGCTTTGTAATAGTATTCATACTACCTACATGTGCAATTGCCTCAACGGAAATATAAGTAGATGCAAGTTTCGTGTAAATCTGTTCATGACCGAAAAAAAATTAAAATAGATCATCATGGTGTGACAAGCAACAACATAAGAGAAGCAATCTAGGGAGTAATACATGATTAAATGAATACAATATTTTTATTATATTGTTATCACCATTATCGTAGTTTATCATTTAATTTAATAGATAAAACCAACCAAACCTCTCAAACCATAGATTTACATGCTTTAATATAAATATAAAAACACAAAAATAATCTTCTCTCAACCCCTTGAATTTTGTGTAAACCGCGGGGGATCAAGCTCCCAACCTATTCCCTAAGAAAACGAATAACAACCCCGAGTCTTGCCTATACTACTACTACAACGGTTAGGTACTCTGCCTAGGGAGTTGTAAAACTTCTTGTAGAAGTTCCTTACGACAACCGCATCAATCTCGTTGGATAAGTTTTAATATAGGTGGGACCTTGCTCTAATCAAAGTTCTTATGCCTAGGTATTGTGTGAGGCATCCAATAAATGTATGTATCAAAGATCCTAGTGAATGAAATTAACCCTTTGACACAATCGTTCTCACATTGACTCGCAACTCTAAAGGGTCCTCCCATCACAACATATGCCATGTCGCTCACAATAAATTCCCCTATGTATTCTAATACTACAAAGTCCGTAACATAGGTAAAACTTCCAACGAACCACATTAACATCCTAGACAAAGCTACCAAGTTCATTCCGTTTTTCGAAGTCCTTCTACATTATAAGTGTTAAAAGCCATACGTAATAATGTTCATTGGCAAAAAGGGGTCAAAGTAAGTAATAAACTTCCTAAAACCTATCATGTACGGGAATGCTAAGTCGTTTCCATCAAAACTGTTAATACTATTACGGTAAAAAAAATTCATGTGTTCCCATACTCATTCAACTCATTGATCACTTCCCGTCATCTGACTCATCATCAGAATACCAAGAAAGGGGTGAGATGAGGGGAGTTTCATAAGACTCGGTATCTATCTTGATCATCATCACTAACTCATCAGGTGGTTCACTAAAATCATCGAGCAGATGGCTAAGAAACCTCCACCTAAGCCCTCTCCAACACCTCCACCATGCATTGCTACTTCCTTACTCATCCCATAGCTGATCCTTATCACCCTTATGTATCCTTAACTTAGCCACCAAGTTCCTTTGGCCTCCAAGGTCCATTCGACCTATAAATAGACATGCATAACCTTCATTCTAACTCACACCATCAATATTTCTTCTATAACCATCAATCGTATCCAAATTATGATCAAAGAAGTCCTAAGGAGATCCAAGAGCAGAAAACAAGTGAAGAAACAAAGCCTTGAAGCCCCGAAGAAGTTATACTAGGCGTACGAAAGCAAAAGTCCCATTTTCGACCCATTTTTGAATACTCTCATGATCTATTCTATAACTTTTATAATATTTATATGATCCTAAATGTACTCTTGTTTCAAGCTTTTAACTCAAAAATCACTCGTTCTTGAGTTTTGATCCAAAACGAACCCACGAAACCCTAATTTTGTGTTTCTCTTAAATCTATAAGCTAAAATGGTAAACTGAAGTTATAAGCTATTCTAATGAGCTTAACTAATGATATTATAAACTTTTTAATAAGTCTTGAAGGAATTTGAATTAAAAACCTACGCGTTTTCATTTTAAAACCCTAAAACAACCCGTTTTAATTTCTGGCTTAACAAATCATTATTTTAAACTTTCATTATGTTATACCTTCATATTTTAGCTTATATTAATAAGCTATAACCTGCAAATTACTTTTCATACTAAAAAATATCATTATTATGGATTTTGGACTAAAAACGATACATTTTTCATGCAAAAGGGTATATTTCATAACTTTCTAATACATATAACTAAAGGGACTGAAAATGTCATTTTATCAAAGATATAACTATAGGGGTCTATTATGTCACTTTCCAAAGTACAAGGTTTAGTTTGTACATCTTTTAAACTAGAAGGACCAAACTTGTAAAGATGAAAACTCCAAGGGTATATTTTGCCATTTTTTATTCTTAAGGGTCTAAAATGTAACATTTTGAAAAAGTGTAGAAATGTGTTCAAAACCTTATAAGACATAACTTTAATTAACGCTTGACGTGCTTATCATTTCCAGTTATTGAGCAAAACGCTTAAAACCGATTATGTTATAACTATTATAAAATTCATCATCGATGTGCTTTTTAAAAATCCTGTCCCGAATCTATATCGTACCACAATACTAGGGAGCTTCATATTAAGGGGTTTCATCTTGGTATTACGTTCTGACTGAGTTGTTGGGTTTACGATTTAAAGTGCCCTAGCTCCTCAAACGTTTACTGAATGACCTCTGAATTATGATGGCCCGAACGGTGATACAATAATTCCAAAATCTCCAATCAAACTCATAACAATATTAAACTCTTAGAACCAAAGTTCTAGAGTACAATCTTCCTAAGACTTGACATATTTACTCAGGTTGCGTGACGTGGCTGTTTACTATCATTTTGCTATATCAACCTTCCCTGTTAAGATTGTGATAAGGTCATCAGCTTTCATTTTAGAATATTTATTACAACTACCTATCAGGTGACTATAACCATGATGAAATTGTTGTTTTCTGTATGCTATTCCGATTTATTATTGCCTAAGTAACTATTTGCCTTTAAGTCCCTAATATCATGAACCGTTAATTACTCTACGGAGTGAGCGCGAATGTTCTGAATAGATCTATTTAGGATGGACTCCCCGTTGGTGTACCCAGTCATACCGGTAACCAATTACACATCATTAGAATATAACTGCGGGTATTTTGGCAAAGGCACCCGTTGGGGCTATAACGTATCAAACATATCCCAAGGCTTCGGATTCATGAGCTAATGGCAATAATATTTGTTTTATAATGGGTGTATAACAACGTAACCCAATACCGAATTTGCATTCAAATTATTTAACTTAAACCTATGAATATCACTCAACCTTTGTGTTGACTTTTTAGCATGTTTTATCTCAGGTAACTAAGCAACCTATGGCACGGAGTGGCGAGGATTTGAAGAGGGAAAAACCGTTATCATTCAAACTTTGTATTTTAGATTTTGGGACCTCTCGTTTGTAAAAACTCTAAAGAAATAATGAATGATAACTAAATTTTGAAAAACGACTCTTTTTGATTCATTTTCTATGATTATGACTGTTGTACCTTGATGTAATACCCCAGATTAGCTTCCGCTGCTATATATGAGGGTGTTACATGCCATGCTTAAGTAACCTAATAAAAGCCAGATTTTGGTCGCCTCGATGTGGACTTAATTTTGATGACATTTGATATTTTGAAAATGACTAGGAACTAATTATTACGTTTTAACCGTTACGCTTTATTTTTGGAATTAATAAGTATCGAAATAAAGTCTTAAAGAGCCTTCGGGTATATGACTTAAATAAAATCTTGAGATACAAAATTAGGAATATGGGAGTAAAAGTAATACACAATTAGCTTTTATGAGTAGTGTTAGCATCATAACTTGTATTTTACAATAATCTTATTTTAAGCTTGGCTTGGAGTTATTTAGTGGAAAGTCGGGGGACGATGAATTTATCCATTGGAAACTTTTGTGGCTTTGTGTTCCTTGATCCTCAAATTATCAATTAATATGAAAGCAATACATTATTCACACATTATAAGTTGGAATGTTGTAAAATTAAGAAAATATAAAATGGAAAAAACTTTGAAAAATGGGAAAACGGGGTGTTTTAAAACTTGTGATTTCTTATCTCTCCCCACAAAATACTTTGCTACTTTTCAAAGGATTAGTTTGGGGAAGTTCTAGAATATTTGGTTTTAGAGCATATAATATTGCGTGAGGACACGGTAATCAAAAATCAGACTCATTATTAATTTGTAACTTTTGTTCGTCCTCGATAATCTAAAAATATATTCTTGTTTTTTAAATTTTTTGCCACTTAGGTAATATTATTAGAATAAAAACGAATAGTAAATATATAAAGGTTTTGAAAATCACGATGTGTCCTGATTGATAAAGCAGATCCGACTCGAGATTGATAACATTACTTGCGCATTTATAACCAATCCAGTAAATATGTGAGGATTTTGAGCTTGTATATAGCATACATATTTTATGCTTGATTCTTTTGATTATGAGTGTGCCGGTTAGGTGATTATTGATTTCTAGAACTGGTGTTGAAATCATACAAGAACGCAGTGGAGATCACCGGCTGCGTGATATAGGTATTTTTAAGTGATATAGAGGCAACTTAGGATTTAACCCAAATAGCCATTCCATTTATTATTTATTCTCTTAGCTGGTTTATTAGACAGCCTAACCACCCAAATTAAAACCCTTATGTTAGCACTCATCTTTAGTGCTAGATACCCCTAGTTTAACCTCTGAGTCATTCTATTTATTTTTTCTTATCCAGAAAAAATACAAAAAGATATAAACTTTAGCCTAGCCTTACCCTATATCGAAAGTCTATGGTTGATTGCTAGTTGCTCCATATGATTGGTTTATTTTTGCTTATAGTTTGTTCGCACTTTGTTATAAGTGTTGTGCCATTTTTTACGAAGATGAAGAGGCGCCGCTTCATGTTTTGAATTTTTTGTGGTGTATCATTATCTCAAGTGTGGAGGAATTGTTAGTTGTTTGAATGAGGGTGGATTGAAAAAAATAAATAATAAAAATAAGAAAAAAAAGAAGTGATAAAAAAATGAAAAAAATGAAAAAAATGTGAAAAAAAAGAAATAAAAAAAGTCAAAAAAAGAAGAAGTATGAATAAGTGTTGTTTGTTTTGTTTTTTGTGTGTCTTTTGTTGTTTGTGTGTGTTGCTTGTTTTTTTGGTTGTTCTTTTTTGATTTTTTTGGATTGTTTTTTTGTTTTGTTTTTTGATTGTTTGTTGATTTGTTGTTGTGTGTTTTGTTCATTTTTTTTGTTGTTGTTGTTTGTTTTGCTTTTGTTCTGCTGTTTTGAATTATTTGCTTTGTTTGTTGTTTTTTTTGTTGTGTGTTGTTTTTTCTTTTTTGTGTGTTGTTTTTTGTTTGTTTTTGTTTTTTTTTTGTTTTGTGTTGTGTTGTTGTGTTTGTTTGTAGTGTTTTTTTTTTTGTTGTTTTTGGGTGTTTGACTGTTTTTGTTATGTTGTTTTTTGTTTGTGTTAATTTGTTTTGTTTGTTGTGTAGTGTTGTGTTTTGTTGGTTTGTGTGTGTGTGTTTGTTTTTTTGGCTTTTTTGTCTGTTTGTTTTTGTTGTGTTTGTACGTTGTTGTTGTTGTTTCTGTTTGTGTTTTCTCTTTTTGTGTGTTTGTGTTATGTTGCGTTTTTGTTGTTTTGTTTTTTTTTTTGGTTTTTTTTGTTTTTTTTGTTTTTTTTTGTTGTGTTTTTTTTGTGTTGTTTTTTTTTGTTTCTGGTTTTGTTTGTTGTTTTGCTTAGGTTTTGTGTGGGTTTTGTCTTGTTTTTTGTTCTTGTTTTGTTTTTTTTGTTTTTCTGTTTTGTGTTTCGTTTTGTTGTGTTTTGTTTTGCTTGTATGTTTCTTTTTTTTTTTTTTTTATGTGTGTTGTTTGTTGTTTTTGTTTGTTGTTGTTTGTTCTGGTTTGTTGTTGTGTTGTTTTGTTCTTGTTTGTGTTTGTTTTGTTGTTGTGTTTGTTTTTTGTGTTTTGCTTTTTGTTTTTGATTTTTGTCTGTGTTTCTTTTGTTTGTTGCTGTTTCTTTTGTTTTTTGTTTTTTTTGTTGTTTTGTTATGTCTTTTTGTGTTTTTGGTTTATGTTATGTTGTTGTTGGGTTGTTTGTGTTTTTGTTTTTGTTTTGTGTGTCTTTTGTTTTTTGTTTTTTGTATGTTTGTTTTTTGTGTTGTTGTTTTAGTTTGTTAGTTGTGGTAGGTTTGTTCGATAACCTCGCGGATTTGTAGATTGTCGTAACTAGCAACATGGGTTTCTTGGACTTGTCGACATGTATATTATAAAACCATTTCCAGTACATTTTACTCATGCCTTATCCACACCCTTATTAACCCTTAGCCTAACGTTACAACCCAAAATAAAAAGTATCTTTTTGATTATTATTATTGTGCTTACGCCTTGTCGGTGCAGTTTTGTTTCTTGTACAAGCCTATGGTAACTTAATGAATCTTGTCTGAGCAATTGAGTGTGATTTCCTTTTTACCCTCTATTACATCATATATGAGTATTTGAGTGAATTATACTTTTCCTTATTCGTGAGGTGCTTAGAGTTATTACAGCTTGAGAATCACTGGGTATTGTCAAACATCTTTGTTTTAACATATTAAAAATCCAAAAATATTTTTCATAATTCTAATTTTGTTTTGTAAACCTTATTTTTTTTCCTTATTTTGCTTGAGGACAAGCAAACTCTTAAGTGTGGGGGGGTTGCTTGCGCCTTTTGCACTTATTTATTATATAAAAAAAATATTTTCGATAATTTCACACTCAACAAAATTTTTTTAGAAAAAATTAAAAAAATATCAAAATTTAAAAATATATATATAAAAAAAATCTTGTCTTGTCATGTAGGAACCTTGTTTATAAATTCTTTTTCTTAGATTTGCTTGAGGGCAAGCAAAGTTTTAAGTGTGAGGGGATTTGATAGCGCTCAAATTATACATATTTCTAAATGCGTTATCTGTGATTTTATGTATATAAATTGGTTACTAGTAAGAACTTTCGGTACTTAATCGAGTATATTTGCTATTGTAGGTTCTATGTACGTGTCGTGGAAGTAAACAGAAGAATACACGAAGATTTGAAGCTTAAACGAAGAAATAACTCAAGTTGAATGCTTCCTGACACTTGTTTACTATTTTGGTATACTCGGTCATTTACAACTCCGGTTTGTCACGATTTTGGCGGCCAACCACGAAAATGAATTCAATTAATCTACAAAATTTGAAATAGGCCAAGTGCTGTAAATTGACCCCATCGTACGCGATGAGTTCTTAATAAGTTTGGGCGAACTTTCTGCCAGATTTATGATGTCTTAAATGAGCTTGGCATTCATTGCAACCTATCATCTACCCATTCTAGATCCTTCTATACACGAAATGCAGCCTCTCTTGAGCCTATAAAATTATTAGCCCAAATACTCATATCACACACACAACTCCTCTTCATCCTCTCTTAAGTTCAGAATAAAGATAGGGAACTAATTTTTGGGAATTTGGTTAAACTTGCTCCTAAGTTTTTCTCAAACCCAGGTTTTGATCCATTAAAGAAGCATAATTAAAGTGTTATTTCAAATCTATAAGCGATTATGACAGAATTGCTCATAGTTTTCGAGTTTTACTTTGAATATAATAAAGTGTCTTGGGAAATTCATGTGAAATCACTATATTTTGCTCTTGGAATTTGGTATAATCTTATTTATCCTTTGAATATGATCTTTGCTGAATTCATGATGAATGTTATGTGTGTTGTTACTTGTTTGAATATGGAGTAGTCTATTAATGTTTGTTTAAGCTTTATGAGGATTATGATATAGTTTTGATTGTTTTGATATGCTTTCAATGTTTATGCTTAATGCTTGATATGTTATTATTTGGATGATTGTCTATCCTTTGGTTGATCATCTCAGTCGATATAGGTCGAAAGGCTCGATTATGTGGTTGATTTTGAGTCGCGAATCAATACTAAACTTGTGAGAATTGGATAGTAAATTGCTAGACAACCCGAATGATTATGTGTTTAAGGCTTAATCTTACGTCTAATGACTTGATTAGGGAGAGTATTCTTGTATGAATATTGGTCACAAACCTATCTTAATGTGCTTGTTATGTTTGGGTCAAAGGTCGAAAGAATTCCCTTTCATAATTGGTAGACATACTTGCTATTGTGATTACCCGTTGATGTGCTGTCGTTGTATGGTATATTAAAGATGATTCAAGTTTTAAATTTATATTTTGCCGATTTTCTCAACCCTACTCCTACTATCTACTTCCTAACTAACGTAACCCACCACTATTCTAACTAATCCTTCCTAAACTCTTCTAACTAAAAAACAACACTTTAAGGGTAGTGTACCCGGATCGGTAGTTGTTTCATGGTATGTAGGGGTTGTCAATCGCTTGAAGCGAGGTTAATTCTATCAATTTATTAATATCTTTGGTTTATATATCTATGTTAATTCTATTCTATTCTAAACCTAGTTAAGACCTATGTCAGTCTAAATCCCTAATTCTAAGGGAAAAAGGAGTGGAAAAAGGCGGGGTTTTCAGCTGAGAGTCTGGCACTGTTTGGTTGTTGTCTATAATCAATTCAAGGCTCTTTAATCCACGCAAAGCTAATTATATAAAGTATGAAAGAGCAGGTACGAACTTATATAAGAAACTGTATTAACCATTTTTAATCCGATAGAAGTTTGGTTTGTTTATTTTAGGCATTGATTTCTTCTCTCGAGGTGGGCATATCATCTTAGACTTTGGCGTGTTTACATCATCTAAGACCTAGACATCATTTATTCTGTCACCAATTTTAAAGACATCCGCAAATCAATAAAGCATCTTGATCTGAGATTAAGTATCTATTTAGGGATAAATCACATGGTGTCTTGTTAATACCTTGCTCTTAGAGAGGGGGGGGGGGGGGGGGGGGGGTTAGGGGTGTTTTTTGGGATCTTTACACATCTTACCGCTTAATGGCAATTTTAATTACTTCTATTCTCCATTAATAAATATTTATAAACGTTAAGTAACAATTCTTTGCATATAACTATACAAAATGGGATTAGGCTTAATAACATGGGATAAATGATGCTATAAAATAGACGATTTGATGTCATCAAATATCTCCCCACTTGAATCCTACTTGTCCTCAAGTAGCGCTGTAGATGTTTATAAAATGTATCCCAAAAGGATAATTTTCCGTTTTAAAAGCACTTATCTTGATCTATTACACAAGTCTCCACCAAAACTCCTCACGAAAATAAGAAGATGAAAACACTCAAATTCACTCAATCATAATCTATGTCGGGTCAACATGTAACTATTGGCTCAAGTGGCTCGGTCGTAGTGTATTCTTTCATAAGCTTGGTAAGGATTAACATTATCTCCACCGCTATTTCCTTTTAAGCTAAAGGAGTAACGTTTATATAAAGTGTAAATATGGAGGTTTTTTTCATGGAAAAGGGTTTCGGTTGAGCATTCTACAATCTTTCACTAGAATTGACCCACTCACTCACCTCTCACTAACGGCAGCTAATTCACCACATATACACCCGGGACCGCAGGCACTTGACATGTGTTGTTCGATCACATCCCTATTCCGAATTTATCACCGGTCTGGGGTTGGAGAATGATATAGGGTAGGAACCTTCTAACTTTCACCAAAAGTCATAAACCAACAAGGTACAAGACATGTATTCATGGCCGTAACAACGGAAATAGACATGCATGTTCGTATGAATCCTCATTCGCGTAAAACCAGCGGCTAATCATTAGGTGAGAGGGAAGTAAATTGTTGTTAAATAAAAATCAAGAAACAAATAGATTAAGACTTAGATACAATGTTGTTAGAAGACAATTTATTCTCGGGACCTGTTACTATGGTAAAAGACACAACTATTTACAGGTCCTTGATAATCGATAAAAACAACAACCTAAGTTGGGTTCCCATAACGGTCAATTTTCGCCCAATCATCCCAAAACTTTACATACTCTACAAGGCAAGTGGCGATATCTTCCACTTTGTACAATACTCTACATCGTTGAGTTTTTTAGACGTATCAATGAATAATCGATCCTTCGTGTAATTCTTTCGGTAGTTGCGAAACGATTATCTTCAAACTTTTCTTCTCTTTCTTTTTTAATTTTTCTATTTTTTTGATTTTTTTTGCTAACTAAACTTCAAATCTCGGTGTAGTTTCACCATCTTCACGATCATAATAATTCCAGATAATTCCTTCGTTAGTTCTTCATTCTTCGGTTTCACCATTAATTGTAACGGTAGTAAAATCACATGAGTTTTGACTACTAATATACATTACCATTTGCAATGTGCAAATTTCCAACCGCACCAAAGATAGAAAATGACACAAGACTCGGGAAATACAAACTTTACACTCTAAGCAACTAGCAATTGTAAATTAAACATAATCTAACAGGGTAGGTTAAGGTGTAAGGGTGTAACGAAACAAAAAGTTGGTGTAAATTCCTAAAGGATTGGCTCTAATGGGGTTTTCTAGTGGATCATCACTCTAAAGATGAGAGTGGAAAAAGGGTTTAAACGGGAGGTTAACTAACCGGTGTAGTTAGTTAATAAGCAACATGTAAAGGCGAATTGGTGTAATCCTAAAATTTAACCAATTTAAACAAAGTTACTCCATCTAAATTATAGTACTCTATCATTGCAGGTCTCGATGTGATATACCAAGCCAGTTCTAAAAAAGTCTACAACATCACCACGGTACACTCTTATTTTGTGGAATTTGGGTAAACATTTGGAAACAGAAAGGTTAAATCCTCACAATATCTAACAAGTGTTATTGTGTGCGGGTTATGTATCATGTAATTTCACAAAAGTAGGCTTGAATTTTTTTAATTTGAAGCTTTAATTTAAGAATTTTAATGTGAAAATTAGGACAAGTAAACATTCTAATTCCATCCCCCCACTTGAATTATAAAATGTCTTCGTTCTATATATAAAACATTAAATACGGGAATTTAAAAAGAATTAGAATAAGAAACTCCCTTGATATTTATCGGTAGATTCTCCAAGTTACGTTTATGAGCAAGATTGTGTGCTGAAAAAGCGTTTGAATCCTAGCACGAACAACACACATAGAATTCCACAAAATATGCATTCCACCAACTTCGTCAATATTACTTTCACGAGGTCCTATGTAAATTCTCAGAAAACTAATGCAATTCTATCTCCGTGTATTCATTTGGTTAGACTCGAAATAAATACCTAAAACTATACATGAAGTCGATACGCCATATCCATTCCCCAGGATACGCCGTATTGATACATGTATATGCTGTATTCGTTTAATGAATACGTCGATTCACCAATGAGGTGATTTGGATCACCACATCTAAAACATTTTCTTTCACTTTTACCATAACCATCATTTCTACTTCTTTGGAATGTTTTTCTATCGCCTCGTGGTTGTCTTACAAATCTTCCTCGTCTCTTGAAGAATTTCTTGAATTCTTTTACGGCCATAGCATACTCTTCGTCTTCACTATCGGAGCTTGAGCTATCTTCATCACTTACTTCCTTTTTCACCTTTAATGCAAGAGATCTACTTTGTTCTTTCTTTCCTTTGACCATTTTGAAATCTTTCGCCTTTGACCATTTTGAAATCTTTCTTTATTACCTCTTCATAAACTTTCAAGTTTCTAATAAGTTCGTCAAGAGGTAAGGTTGTTAGATTCTTTGATTCTTCAATTGCCGTGACTTTTGCGCGCCATTTTGGATGTAATGCCCTAAGAAACTTCCTAACACAATTCTTGCTAGAAAAACCTTCATCAAGTGCTTTTAGACTAGTAATAATAGTGTTAAATTTTGCAAAGGCATTATCTATTGATTCCTCTTCTGGAATCGTAAATTGTTCATATTGTTGAACAAGAAGATCTATTTTGTTAGCTTTGACTTGATTATTACCTTGATGAGTGATTAACAAAGTATCCCAAATTTCTTTTGCGGTTTGGCACATAAAAATTCTTTCGTATTCTTTTCGTGGCAAAGCATTATAAATTACCATTTTAGCTTCATTATTTTTAGCAAGTTTCTTTTTAAGATCATCATTTTGTTTATGAAAAGGTACAACTTCATCCTTTTTAGTTTCGGGATTATTTTGAATAGGAGGAAAATCACCATCGGTAATAACATGCCAAAGATCTAGATCTTTTGATTTCACATAAGTTTCGAATCTATTTTTCCAATAAATAAATCCATCACTTTCAAATAGTGGTGGTCTTTGCATAGATTGCCCTTCTAAATATTTTTCCGATTCCATAGATCGATTCAAGTTTTAAAATAAAATTTATTTTAAAAATCTTGTTTAGCGTGGCTCTTGATACCAATTGTGGAAAACTAGAAGGGGGGTTGAATAGTTTATCGCTTTTTAATTTAAGGTTTTAAAGTGTTTGTAAAAATTCTAGATTCGACTTTATGTGAATTCAATTCTTGCACAATATAAACAATATACCTATCTAAATAATTAATAAGATAGTATGAGAAAGTAATGCAAGACAAGAGATAAGAGTAAGAACAATCAAACAACAACGTGATGATTTATAGTGGTTCGGCAACGAAGCACCTCTTCGCCCTACTCCACTCCCCGAGCACCTAACTCGAAAGTTTTCTTCACTATGTCAACAAGCTCCCTTATGGCGGAGAAAACCATACACAACGTTGCTTACACTGATTTACGACACAAAGCTAAATGTCGAGTTCTAATCTTAGCTAGAACCAATCTATCACAACACAACTTCACGACTTGTTCACGACTTCACGACTTCTTCACAACTTCAAGACTTCTTCACAACACTACTTATATCACAACTATCTAGCACTACTCGGTAAGATCACCACGATCTAACTATACTTATAAAGATCGCCAAGATCTAGCAACTATACAACTTTACAAAATTTACAAAAGATTTTCAGGTTATGATATGAATGCAATAAGATTGCAACAACACACAAAGGTGTAATACTTCTTTACTTGATGATAGAAGTATTCTTCTCTTGCACTTGAGGAATTGAGCTTGGATCACTTAGAAACAAAGCTTTATGATTAAATGATCAAAGGATTTTAGAGAGGATATGTGGGCTGTTTTGGGCAGAAAGAATGAGTGCAAAAGGTGAGAAAATAGTGGGGAAAAGTCCAGTATTTATAGGACAAACTGGGGGAGCGTCTACCTAGGGGTGGTCCTCTTAAATAGGTGGTTGGTCCCCTTAAAATTAAGGGGGCCGCCAGTGTATTTAAGAGGGCCTCCCCAGTTTATCTTTTGTGTAGGGAGAATTTTCTAGAACTTTTCTAGCCATTTTAGGTCTGAAAATTTGAATTTCAAAATGTTTATTTTGAATAAAACATTTCTTTTATTTGTAGAAAATGTTTTGTAATGTTTATAAAAATGTTTACAACATTTTATAAAAGTTTGAGGTTGAATAAAAATTTCCTTTGATCATAAAATGCATTAAGCATTTATTTATTCATACCTTTAAGTGATATAATTATCGAAATGAAAATTTACTACTAATTACTTGTTTACGTTTCATTTTACATTGAATGTTTTTATATTTTGTGAGTATCAAAACGTAAAGATGTGAAAAATATTAATAATGTTTTTAGGCATTATATTTTGTTAACAGTTTGGAAGAATCCTCTTAGAGAACAAGATTTTAATTCAAGAAACTTGATGATTTGAAGGTAAATCACAAGTTTAGGGGAGGATTGTTGAGAATTAAAAGTCTACATACTTAATACTGCCAAGCCAACAGTTAGTACTGCTTAAGTTACAACTGTCAGTACTAACCAGATAGTACTGCTAGAATAAGTTAGTACTACCAGTACTAACTTAAAACTGCTGAAGGACTTAAGACTGTTGCATGAAGATTAAGACTACTAAAGTGTTAAAGAAGTGTTAAGTGATATGTATTGACTTATTCAGTGTATATCTTATTAAGTTACAAGATTTGCAGTTTTCTATTAGAATTATAGAAGATTTGTAGTTATCTTGTAAAGGACTCCTTGGTGTATAAAAGGAGATCCTAGGTCGTGAAGTTAGGCATCATATAAGTTTTCCATCTTAGTTTTCCATAGAGTTCAAAGCTTCAAGGTTGTAAACCCTATCACTAAGTCAGAGTGATCGTATTAATATATATTGAAGCTTGTTGTGTTGATTATATTTTTGTGTCAAAACATACTTTACTGTTTCATTGAGAATACTTCTTAGTGATATAAACTAG
>BQNB010122077.1:0-20347 GCA_026074375.1 Tanacetum coccineum
GATGTTGTAACAACCGCGACACACAAGTTACTACGTGGACCACGTGGATCCATTAGCTTTTTCAGAAAAGGGCCATAAGAGATCAACAAAAAGGCGGACAAGTACTGTATATATATGACACATATAAATTTTATTATTTAAACTCATTTCATGATGATTAGATTTTACATGCATGTTAATGTGTAGGTGATGTATGACTTTGAAGATAAAACCAATCAAGCTGTGTTCTTCGGGATTCTAGGGGGTCCACATAATCATACCAATACTTGTTTAGCTGTTGCTTTGAAACAAGTTTGTTGCTCTTTCCAATGACATTGCTTAACGTTATTTGTAAGCTGATTGAGTACTTTTGACTATATTTTGTTTGGTTTGTAGGCTACAACCCCATAGTACAAGGCATGCCAAGAACAAGTTCTTACCAATTGCAACAAATTTTCGCAGGTTCACAAATTTATTTTCTCTCACTGTGCATATGTGACCATTCGTTTTTGTTTGTTTACCTTAAAATTCGATGGGGTTATCACCTCACGCCTCGCTCACACTACAGAGACGTCTTCTGCTACACACTACTTCTACCAGTCGACCTGTCGCGCAGGATCTCAATCAGTCAAGTTCTCAATATACCAAGACATTCTGACACTCTTATACCTCCACTGATTCTCCATACAATCATCTCGCATCGCGATAATTGCTCTGCAACCTACTCTAAATAGGCAACAGTCGCGAGCTTTCAGATAGTCTCCTACTCTAGCGCATTATCGCGATCATATCTCTCAGTGCACTAGCTGTCTCAACAATCACGTCTCTGAGCTTCAATTACCACCGTCGCACATAACCATAGCTCTTCTCTCGCGAATCGTGTGCGTTATCACGTCTCACTCTAGGATAGCTGACTCTTACAATTACTACGATGAGACCACTACATCGACACACACACCACATACAACGGACACTGGTGGCGAGCAAACAAAAGAGATGATCTAATACTAACTAACCGTCTCTACATAGCAGCCAACTCTCTATAGACTACATACCACGACGACGTAGTCGCTCTCAACATAGCGTCTATCACTCACTCCTCGGTATTCCATTAGGATCTACTCTATGATATCGCCAAAGCTCCATGTGACATAGGTACATGCTTATATGATTCGGCTCTACTGGGTGTCCCGATATTAACTAGCACAGGCTCCGTCAACGCGAAGCGAAGGAGCCAAGCACGTGGCGAGTTGCTCTCATGCGCATGGAACGTCTAGCTGTCTAGCACACAGTAGTTCTCTCAAGAAGACCTCCAACCACAGAGCGCAGTCCTTATCAGCGAAAATTCCGAAGTACGAGGACACTTATATTAGTCCAGATTGACAATGCCCATCAGAAAGCAGACAGCATGATGGGACCACAGATAAAGCACTAGTCTCGCGCTTATTATGTCTAACTGTCTATGCGATACATGTTCTTGCCAGCATTTAGCATATCCAAACGCGCATTCTCTCACAACTCTTACAACTGCTGACGAGTTTTGCAGGATTATCAGCTAGAGCACAGCTTCTACCTTCTCACAATCTCACATATTCTAAAGTTATATACTCTTACTTATTATCTAGGCTCCTCCAGCAGTTATCTCTGACGCGTCCATCTGCCCATTCTTCTTCGCACGAGATACTCTCACTGACACCTACACTTTTATGGTTGCCAGAACACTTCGCTTATCTCTCTCATATATTATACAAATATCTGACAGGAGCGTACTCAAAACGGCAGCGTGACGAGTTTGTGCTCATAGCAAGATCTGCTATCACACGATTCTTTCTGAACAAGATTAGTCATTCAATAGAGAGAGATCTCATAGTATATATACCACATAGCCCCATTGTCACCGGATATGCAGCGTCGAAGAAACAACTATGAGGCGTCAACGCCATACACGTATCATTCGAGCAAAGTCACACTTCTGTTTTATTCAAGGTATAATGTTCTCTTATTCTTCATCCAATCATATCCATCCCCCGTTTTGATGCCACATACTTCGAAGCGAAGCAACACATCATCAGCCAACAAAGTCATAAGTAACGAGCCTAGTCTAGACTATAAACTTATCCTAGGACACTCGAGACACTGCAAGCATCTGACACAGCCACAAGAACTATCACATTGACAACACTGGACTTACACACACATATAACCGAGTATCACACACACATTCCGTAGCAATATATATAGCAACCTACTCACAATCCTGACTCAGGATTATGGAAGAACAAATTTATCCTACACTCGCTATAATCCTAGCACGATCCTACAACAGAGCGAGAGGAGTAGCGTCTCATTCCCACAAACACTCTACAAATACTGCGCCTTATCTAGACATCGACCAAAAAAAACCTTCAACTGAAGTACAGTAGACTCATAGTAGTGACTATACTATGATAGAAGAGAATATCAGCACACACAGAGTCCGTATATGATCACTCTTAGCGCAACAAAATCCACCGACACGAGCATCCTCATCATAGACACACACACTTCACCTCAGTCTATATCAGCTCATCTCTAAGCTACATATTCATAATTACTCATGACAACAGAGCATGGCGCGCAAACTCTCACTCACATCCCAACGTGTCATGACACTATAAAAACCATGCATCATATCACATCTGAAATCGTCTTTATAGGAGATATACAACTAGCCCTTAAATCACTATCACTCACGACTACATCTTAAAATCATCAGTACGTATTCTACAACGCTATAGAAAAGTTCTCGCTCGACGCACTCCTCACAATAGACTCAGATTATCTTCCTACTACATTCACCACAAAATTACTATCTCCTTGACACTGAGAGCGATCCGATCCTGATCTCACTCACAAGCCTCCCAACCCTATACTCTCGACGTGATTTCTACTACATGATATCACAATGCGAGATCTTCTACAATACTCTATCAAGAACATGACCAATAGATAGAGAAGCCTACTTAGACACACTTACTCGCTTTATATCACAACCACATCTCTCTTTCGAGAGCATCGAAGACTAGCTCTCTTGGAGAGTGTAGTAGCAACGCGGGATCAGATGTGAGACACTCTCTACTCATACACACACAACATCTCTTTACCTCTTCAACACCTAGTGTTCTCATCTCTACATTCACACTTACTGATCCAACACATCAGAATTGAGAGTACTCACTCACTTCCTCTAAGATCTCTCACTCAACTACCACATGCTGATCTACAGCGCATATACCTACCGTACCTAGTAAATACACGATACCATCTCCCAGCATCCATACACATATTTTATAAAACACGTTCGCCTATAATTACCCACCACGCGAGCGAGTAGAATCCAGTACACGCTCGATCGCTGCCTAGCAAACTCAATACTGATGTCATCACTCTATGTCAGAGAAGCTAAACTGGATCACATATCTAACTCACATATCGAAAGGAGCACTTAACAAGCAAACAGAGCCTCAAGCGATCATGAGCGATCGGCAATGTGACGAACGTAGATAGAGCGAGGATTCCTACTAATACACAACCGAGTATATAAGCTACTCTACTCTACATTGAGCCGTTACACTACAATCAAGGACAATGTAGATCTCAATAGCAATCGACTTCTATATCTACGAGACACGAATCTATAGACATCACATCTTAAAAGATAAATCAATTAAAAAGGTTACCGGGGTGTCCATGACATACCGTATTATAACTATACACTGGGCCAAAGTATACTATATCCGTAAATCCTTTACCAGTCGTAACCCAGATATCAGAAACTCTCTCTCGTTTAGCTATCACAATGATCGAATACATCAAACTTCTAGATGAAACAACACAATACTATATTCCCACTCAGAGAGCGCATATACACTAATAAATGACAACATACATAGCGGAGATTACACACAACACATAAGCTTCCAACACTTAGTGCGAGACAAAACATACAATCAGCCCAAGTATTGTCCGGAAAACTCTTAGCTCGATTAAAAAGAGCTCTCATCTCCGCGACTCGTATTACACACTTCTAATATTTGGCATTGAGTGGCGCTTCAGACTCTGATGAACTCAATATCAGAAGATACTCTATGACAAAGTTGTGTATTCAAATCCGTCTCACCCCTATCCGACACACAATAGGAGTCATACTTAGTACAGAGATTAAGGTAAACCAATCTTCACATCTGCAACAAAGCTATGCACTCTCAGAGAGATATTCGAGCAAAAAGCATACACTATAGATGAGAACTGATATACTTCAACACAAACATCTATGTACAAAGGACTCTATCTTGGATCATTGGATGCATAGCACTCAACTCACTCTCGAAGTCACACAAGAACACTGAGTAGAAATCCTAACAGAGAGACATTCTAAATATTCACTCTACTAGTACTCTCATTGGATGATCAGATAGCAACTGACACAGCCAGGATGTCACACCCTTCTCGCAAAGGACGGAAACAGAAGGCGCGACGAGAGCAGGACATCAATCACTAAGAGAGAATATAATAGCGTGGTAGCTAGCGTGTAGGATACTTCTTTTCTCTTATTTAACATAAATACATTAACTTATCTCCTGAACCTTCTCTCGAACACATAGATACTTAGTCTCGAGATATAAACCAACGTCAATGAAACTAGCGTTGTTTGAAAATCTAAAAGTTGAACTATTATCACAATATAGTCTAAGGGGTCTTGAAATAGAGTCAAATACCTTTAGTACGGAAATTAGATTTCTTAATAATATGGCGTGACTAGCTGCGTGATAGCATGCAACATATTTAGCCATCATAGTGGAAGTTGTGGTGAGTTCTTGCTTATGACTCCTCCATGATATAGGACCTCCTGAAAGCATAAAGATGTACCCTGATGTGGATCTGAAGAGTCCTTACACTTAGCAAAATCGATATCTAAGTAACCTACGACTTCTAGGTTATTCATTTTTCAGTAAGTTAACATTGAGTTTTTAGTCCCTTGAAGATATCGTAAAACCTTTTTAGCTGCTTTCCAATGTTCCTTTCTTGGATTGGACTGATAACGTCTAAGCATACCCGTAATGTATGCAATATCAGGGCGTGTACATACTTGAGCATACGTAAGGCTTCCAACTATAGAAGCATAAGGTTTCAGTCTCATCTCTTCTTGTTTTAACTTATTCTTATGACACTGGTATGCACCAAATTTGTCACCCTAAACAACAGGGGCAACAGTTGGAGAGCAATTTTGCATGTTGTATTTCTTAAGGATTTTGTCGATATAAGCCTTTTGGGACAAGCCTAATATCCCACGAGACGTATCTCGGAATATTTCAATGCCAATTACATAAGAGGCTTCCTCGAGATTTTTCATTTCAAATTTTTCTGAAAGAAACCTTTTAGTCTCATACAACATATTTAAGTCATTACTTGGTAGAATAATGTCATCGACATATAATACAAGTATGACAAATTGACTCCCACTCAACTTAAGGTATATACATTGATCCACTGCATTTTTCTTGAACTGAAATTTACTCATGAAATTTCAGATACCATTGTCGAGAAGCCTACTTTAACCCATATATGGATCTCTTTAACTTGCAAACCATATGTTCTTTGCCTTCAACCATAAACCCTTCTGGTTGTGTCATATAGACATCATCATGCAAGTTGCCATTAAGGAATGCAATTTTAACATCCATTTGATGTAGCTCTAAATCATAATGAGCTACTAAGGCCATGACTATTCTTAAGGAGTCCTTTCTCGAAACGTGAGAAAAGGTCTCATTATAGTCAATCCCTTCCTTTTGGGTGTAGCCTTTAGCAATCAAACGTACTTTATATCTTTTGATGTTTCCTTTATGGTCTAATTTCATTTTATAGACCCATTTACAGCCAACGGGTTTTACACCATTTGGTAATTCTGCAAGTTCTCAAACATTATTAATTTGCATTGATTTCAACTCATCATTCATAGCTTCAAGCCACTGAATTCACTGGTTACTATTAATGGCTTCATTATAAAATATGAGATCTTCAACTTTACCTAAGTCATAATCATCCTCATTT
Source organism: Tanacetum coccineum (assembly GCA_026074375.1). Lineage (NCBI taxonomy): Eukaryota > Viridiplantae > Streptophyta > Magnoliopsida > Asterales > Asteraceae > Tanacetum > Tanacetum coccineum. The sequence goes on from BQNB010122077.1 coordinate 6,070, forward strand.
AAATAGGTTATGAATTCATCATGAACAATAGGTATTCTAGTCCTTTCAGACCTTTATAATGGTTGCTGAACAATAGGTACGATTGTTGTGGTTTTCTGTATACAATGGTTGCTGATCATGTGGTGGTGCATCGACTACAGGAATATCAACAACGTCGTCTCAAGGTACGATTGTTGTGTTTTCTGTATACAATGGTATTGATGACTCTTGATTAGGAGCATCCATTAATTTTTCATTTAAGTCAATGCTTTTTTCACCACTCCCACTAATTTTACCATTTTCAAGAAATTCAGCATCCCTTGTTTCGACAATCTGAGTGGTATGATTAGGGCAATAGAACCGATACCCTGTAGATCGTTCTAGGTATTCAATAAAATAACAACTAATGGTTCTTGAATCGAGTTTCTTTGTTTAAGGATTGAACATTTTTGCTTCAATCGAATGATGACATCAAATAACGCCACATTTATAGTATCATTTATCCCATGTAAATAACCTATTTTGCATGATTATTGTAAGAATTGTTACTTAATCGTTTGTATTTGAGAATTGTAGTAATTATAGAGTACTTGGTGAAGATTAGCAAAAAGGCACGCATTCTGGAGCTTAAACAAAGAAATATGAAGAAACTGTTCTGACATCATATACGCCGTATCCATCAAGGAAGATACGGCGTATCTGTGCCTGCACTTCACAAAAGACCACGAAGGAATAAAGATCAATACGCCGTATCCAGAAGGAGTCTATACTCTGTATTCAATTTAAAGTAATAAAATATTCTAGAAGATATCGAACGTGGTCCCTTGATCAGTTCAAACTACACCTTAAAATATATATAATATAATAAAATATCAAATATATAGTAAGAATAGCCTAAAAGCAGAATCAATGATACCGAGAAGTAGTATAGAGCTTTCCCGGGTCGTAAATCCCCAACGAGGCTGGAATGGTCATTCTCCGATACATCGACGAAAGATTTGAGTTTTAAGGAAGGAAAAGAGTTTGGGAGTTGTAAAAAGTCTAATTAAACAATAACGGAACCTAAAAACATTAAGAAAAACCTAAAATTTTGAAATTAAACTAGAAAACAAAAGGCCCGAAATCCCGAACAAAAGGGTAAAACTAAAATCTTTAAAAATAAGCCTACGAAGAAATTTCGCTACTAAACAACTCTATGGACCAAATAACGAAGGACATGCAAAAGACTAGAAACCGAAAACGAGTTCGATTATAGACCCAAAAACGAGTCAAAACAAAATCCCACCCGACCCGTTCTTTAAAAGATGAAAAGTTATAAAAATGACCCTAAACTAACGGAAAAAAAACTTTATTATTCTTCCTATAAACTAAGATGTATAGAAAGAAAATTATTCTCTAAAAAAGCAAAAATATTTTTTCTTGATGAGAAATTTTATATTTATTAAGATTAAATAAACTTTTAACAACAAAATTAAATTAATCACAAAAATACTAAACGAATACTAAAAATTCTGAAATTTTTCTAAAAAATACTAGGTTTTTTATAAGAGTCCGACGAAAAATAACAAACACCAAACCCACAGCTTAAGCAAAAAGCCCACCCACCGAAAAATAAGCTTCACTAGCTTCATAGCTTATAATACCCAAAATGTGTATATAACCAAAGTGCCTATGGGTGCATTATCAGGAAAGAGACCCAAGGGCGCAGTGGAAAGTGGTGTGGTAACGGGTGAATGTACCGCATGGTCTCGGGTTCGAGTCTTGCTCATCATTCCCGACCAAGTTTAGTGTCTTCCCCTTTTTTTTTTTTTTTTGAAAACTCAAAGAAGCAAAGTTGTTAAGCTCGTGGGGCTTAACAACTTTGTCAACTAGAGCTTTTGCTGAAATCCACTAAATAAGCTTAAAAATAAGCTTAAAGTTGGCAGAAATGATAAAAATGCTTATAAGCTAAGAAAAGCTAAGTCTTTTTAGACTTAGGGTCGAATTAAGCTGAGATAAAAGCTAAAATAAGCTAAATGGTTTAAACTAAACTAAATGAGCTAAAAAGGAAAGGATAAGCTAAACTGGATAAGCTGTGGAAGCTTATTATGGCAGAAAAGCTTAAAGGAAGCTTAAAGGCAAAAAGTGCTTAAAGCTAGGACAAATAAGCTAGAAAAAGGAACATTTGCAAACTAAATATCTAACCTAACCTAAAAAGCTCTTGGGAAACAGTTTAAGCTTATGGAATAAGCTGAATAAGCTAGAATCAAAAGATAAGCAATCCTATAGCCTAAGGGATTCAAAAATAGCCAAAGGGCATGTTTGGGCTTAAAAATAAGCACCCAAATAAGCTTCCTAAGGCCTGAAACTTTGAGGGCTTATTTAAAAGCTTATATACTCTTAAAATAAGCCAAAAACTTGGGCTTAAATTGGCTTAAAGGCTGAGAACAATAAGCCTAAAGTTCCCCCTTTGCACCAGGGGAGCTTTAAGGCAAACCTCAAGGGCTTATTTGACAGCTTATTTTAAGCTGTCAAATAAGCTCTAAAATCACAAATAAGCCCAAACAGATTGAGTGCTATGGCAAATGGGCTTGTGCACCAATTTTCAGCTTTGGAAAAACATTTTTACTTGCTTATTTTTGGCTGTGAAAAAGGGCTTTTGGTTTTTTACAAACTGTGACAGAAATGTTTAAGTGAATTTGACCCACAAAGTCAAAAGGACAAAGGGCTTGTGACAGCCCTTTTTTAACACACAAATCACACACTTTTTTGATGTACAACTCAAACCACAAGTGCTTAATCAAATAAGCACTTGTGGGATACTAAAAAACTTCACAGTTTTGAAAAAGGGTCTTATACCTTTGAAAAACAATTTCCAACTAAAAATGTTTTGAAAAACAGCTTAAACTTGCTAAAAAACTTAAGCTAAAATTAGCCAAAGTACCCCAACCCATGCAAAAACAATTTTGACCCACTTTAAAGCTTATGCCAAACACCCCTTTATTTAAAAACTGTCAAACCAAAGAGGGATTAAAATCCATTTTTAAGCTAAAACTTAAAAAACCTTTTATCTACTTCTGCTAGTTTTAACCTATTTAAGCTATTTTAAAACTAAAAATACTAGCTTATTAAGGAAAATAAGCTAGTTTCTCTACTAGCTTATACTAATACTTATGACAGTTTTAAGTTGTAAACTAAGACTAGAACAAAATTATGCAAGGAAAACTTAAAACAGCTAATTAACAAGCCTAAACTAAGGTAGTTGCAAAGATTAAAGCTAAATAAGCTAATGATTTAAGCTAGAAATTTAAGCTAGAATGAAATTTAGAAAATGAAACCTTAGATTTTTGTTGTCTCAGAACCAAGGTCACTCTTTCTGAGTGAGTGACCTAAGAAACCTGTCCTATTGGCTCCTTAGCCTCTAAACCTGAGCAATAAGCTCAATAAGCTCTTGGGAGCTTATTACCTCAAATAGCCTCCAAATTGCACCCAAATGGACATTTATGAGCTTAATTCAAACTAAAGCAATATGAAAGAGCTTATAACAAATTTTGAGCTGAATTAGAGCTTATTAGCAAGAATAAGCTCTAATGAGCTTATTGAGAGCTTATTGAGTAAAAAGGAAAATTACAAGTGCATACAAGGAGTTAACTTCAAAATACTTTAAATGATAATAAAAACTTAACTAAAAACTGAATAAAAACTTAATAAGCTGGAATAAAAAATGCTATCTTTGCCACAATGGCTTACAAGGCTATATATGCCGAAACTTAACAAGGTCTTTCTTTCTCTATTCTTCTTGCTGTGCTTGTTTGTAGACACACAAACACAGGTGTGTTTGTTGTGTGAGAGTGTTAAAAGCTCTAATCTTGACCCTTCAATCTTTAAAATCAATCTCGGCCGTCGAATTTGATCTTGGGGGATGTGGGATTGCCAAGTTGGCAACTTATGGCTGGGAAAGGTAGTGGAGGAGGGGGAAGGTCGGTTATTCATGACTGTGGAATTGGGTTTACAGGGTAAAAAGAGGTTGAACACCCGTGAGATCGTGTTACGAGAGGGGAAAAAGAGGGCGGGAAAAAAGGTTGGAGGCTGTTATAGAGTGAAGGTTTGTGGAGTTGGCACAATGGCCCTCCAAGGTGTTTAGTGTATTGATCCAGGTTCCTTGTTGTTAAATAAACAACTTTTTGGGGGACTTCGGCAAAAACAAGTCCCAAAGTGGTTATATAAGCTCATTTCAAACATTCGTCCCTTGTGGAGTACAAGTTAGGGGGGTTGCAAGTTTTGCCCCCCGCTACTTGTTACTTTGAGCCAAATTGCAATATAAGCCCCTTGTCTTTTCTTTTCCTCTTTTTATTTCTTTTTATATAAGTTTAGGGTTTGGCAATTTCAGCCCATAAACTTATATTTCTTCGTCTTTGGCCCAGGGGTTGTCTTGGGTTGATTTGACTTTGACCCGTTGATTTCTGTTGACTTTTTTATGAGTGGATTGACTTTCGGCTTTGATTTGGCTTTGTCCTTTCCACTGTCTGTTCCATTCCGAGCTCCGTTTTTGTTCGTTTTGCTTTTGTTTTTCGTCATTTTCTTGGTTATCGGTTCTGCTCAATACTTTGAGCAAAACAAGGTATCTTTGGCATTTTAAGTCCGTTTTTGATTATTTTAGCTCGTTTTTAAAGGTAAAAGGTATGTGTATTTAAGCACATACCAATATGCATTATCCTTTCACATGCTTAGGAAAGGATATACATTATCCTTTCACATGTTTGTAAAGCCCATTAGAGTTTCCTTGGTGTATAAAAGGAACCCTACGGCACAATGTTTAGCATGAGATTGAAATAGTATTCGATTAGAAATTAATAGCAATGCAAAGTTTTATATTGTGTTCGTCTTTAGTACCTGTGTGTCTAAGATTCCGCATTGCACATAGTATTTCATAGTCAGTGTCTCTCATATAGTTGATATTGGATTTATTTAAGTTTTTTATGTTAGCTATTGTCCTACAACAAGGCTAAACAGATCAAGACTTTGGACCTAACAGTGGTATCAGAGCCTCTAGAGGACTCTGAGTAAGATGATTCACATGAACACAAACAATCACTTTCACGATCTAGAAAAATGTCTCCAACACCCACCCCCCCCCCATGCTATGATGATTTCTCTCAACATCTTAGTGATGATGAAGCATCATCCCATGGATGATGCATTCATAATTGGTACTGCAAACCAATAAACCAAAACAACAACTATAACTCATTCATTACCAAACCACTATCTCAAATATCAAAACTTCCAATTCTGAAGAAGGAGGTAGTTATGATATATGGGCTATGGAGATGGAGCATTACCTTGAATATATTGATAATGATGTTTGGAAGGTAATTCAAAATGGAAATTCAAATAAGAGAATCTCAACTGGAAAAGATGGCGTTGTTAGAATACTTCCACCAGTATCTACTGCAGAAATTCATGCTGTTGAAAGGAAGCAGGCTAGAACCATCTTACGTATGGCCCATTCCCATAGAACATCTAGATGATTTCATGGAATGGACGATCTAAAGAATTTTGGGAAGCTATAAGGACTAGGTTTTGGTGGTTATGGTAATGCAAATTCTCAAAAGAAGATGCAGAAAGCTGTTTTAAAACAACAGTTTGAAGCATTTACTATATCAAGTTCAGAAGGGTTAGAAAAGGGATATGATAGGTTCCAACAACTATTCTCACAGTTAGAAGCCTATGGTGCTGAAGTATCAACTGAGGATGTAAATTACAAATTTCTAAGATCTTTGCCCCCAGCTTGGTCAAATCTGGCAATGACAATGAGAACCAAACCAGATGTTGACACTTTGTCCATTGATGACTTGTATAATAACCTTAGGGTTTTTGAGCAAGAACTCACAAAGTACCTCCAAATCATTACAAGTGCTTCAAAATGTTGCTTGTTTCACACAGCAAAAGCAACAATAACAAGGTTAAGTCTGGTCATACTGGTCCCTACAGTACTTACACTCCTTCTACTTCTTCAAACAATATTCCAGAACGAGAAGTTCTTGCTGGTTTTGCTGATGAGGTTATTTATTCACTCTTTGCCAAACAATCAGAAGATCTGGACTTGCTTCATGAAGACCTAGAACAGATTGATGATGTGGACATTGAAGAGTGACATAACTTGGCAGTTAGCAAATGATTGTATTCGAATGAAGAAGTTTTACAAGTAGACTGGAAGGGAGAGTTCGAATGATGGAAACAAAAAAAACCCTGTTTGGTTTTTGATAAAAAGAAGCTTGAATGTTAATCAAATGTCACCAACACTGGTCAGTTTGCTAGGAAGGCACATCCAAGGGGACAAATGATGGAAAGAAGAGAGACTCATTTTATCAAGATCAAGGAGCTGGAAAGAAAGATCAGATTCAGAAACTGTTTGCTGACTTATGGATGATGGTGTTGTCAATTTGGGCGAGACACATACAGTTGAGGAAAGAAGAGACAAATCATTGCACTCATGGTCAATCAGTCAAATAATGAGGTTCATTATGTCCTAAAAACATGCATTGATTCAGATTAATAAGCTTAAAACACTATGTGATGATCAAATGAATCTAGTTAGAGTGATCACGAGCAAAATACTGCCTTTACATTGCTGTTAAGAAATTAGAAGCTTAAGTTGTTACTTTTCAAAGGCAGCAAGAAACTTTCTCTAAATGAACAGCTTAATTTTCTGCAAATGAAATATATGCAAAGATGAAAAGTTAAAATATAGAAGAAATAGGATTGAAAGCTGTAAGAAAAGGAAAACAATTGAGGAAAAACAGTAGATTCATGGAAAAATTCTTCTAAAAACCTTTGGGTAATTAGTTGGATTCAGGTAGCGACTTAATAGTAAGTGGCTTAGGATATGAAATACACAAACAATAGGTTTTAAGCTTATGTGGAAAAGAATGAATTCGTACTGTGTTTAAGTGTACAGAGAAGATTTCTTAACCAAACCTTTATTATAGTAGATTTCAAAGACTAATAATTTCAAAGAGTTCCACATCCATTATATGGAGATATACTCTTAACACAAGAGGAAATTGACGATTCTTTGTATGTTTATGGTAAAAAGGGACCTCAAAAGCCTGAAATTAGTGACTCAGATGACAACTCCACTGACTCATTCTACCTGTCAATCAACATGAAAAGTGAAGGTTCATTGGAAATCACTCTGAGCACTCTTCTGATTTCTGAATCAGAAAGTATAAGTGTACCAAAGGAGATGACTACGTCTAAGTCTGTTACAACTAATGAAAAAGTTATATCTGAATCAAAAGAAGTTGAACCTAGTTGTGCAACACATGTAAAAACTCCTAGGCAACAAATGAAAAATCAAGGGACACCTGAAGTTAAAGGATAAGAATGGAATAAAAATGATGGAAAGAGATAACTAGGAGAACTGCGTTGTATTTTTTGTTTCCTCTTTCATCAAGGAAAAGTGTTATTGTTTGTAGAAGCCTAAGTCACTTGTATCCAAAAGATTGTTAACTTTTAAAAATAATATGGAATTGAGAGGCTGAGCTTAAGAAACAAAAGGGTTTTTTATATGTTATCGGCGCGTGGCACAAATAACATGTTTGGAAAAATGAAAACCAAGTTAATAGTGCTACTCACTTTCCTACTTACATCAGAACAAGTACAACTAATACTGTTAGGCCTAATTGTTATACTGGTGTAGAGCAATGTTAATTCTGTCAAAGACATATGTTAATTTCTTTAGGCTAATGTTAATTCTGTCAAGACTAATGTTAATACTGGTAGATCTAAACAACCAGTACCTACCAATAACACAAACAGTTTTAGTCCTGTAAGACCCCAGGTGAATAAGTTTAATCAAAGAAGTCATTTTTCAAAATCACATTCACCTGTGAGAAGACCTATTGTTAGAAAATACAGCAAGAATGACTTATTCTCATGCTGTAAAGGGAAATTGGAGCACTGCTGTTAAGACCTCAGCAGGTTATAATTGGAGGGGAACAAGACCAAACTCCAATTATAATAGTGGATCCAACTTTGTTAGAACTGTAAATGTTAAAGGTCAAACAGGTTAGAACCAAGCCTGGAAAAGCGCCTGGGTCCTAAGAGAAACTAATTTCTTTTTTATGTGCTGGATCAATCCACTTAAGAATATGGAGGACAAGGGTATTATTTGATAGTGGATGCATGTCAGGGCACATGACGGGTATATTGGGATCACCTGGTTGATTTTGAAGAATGCAGAAGGGGGATCTGTTACCTTTAGAAAGGATGCAAAGGCAGGATAAGAGTTGGTAATTTAGATTTTGATAGTGTGTCTTTTGTAAAAGAACTTGGGCATTTTAATCTTTTTTCAATATCACAAATATGTGATAAGCATCACAAGGTTCTTTTTACTGAAACTGAATGTCTTGTTGTGTCTCCTGACTTTAAGATGCCTGATGAAAATCACGTTACTTCTAAAGGTCCCTAGGCAACACAATATGTACAGTTTTGATATGAAGACCTTCTGCTCACATAAGATTTTGCTTTTTTTGACTTGCAAAAGCCACATCTGATGAATTAAATTATGGCACAGGAGGTTAGGTCATAGAAATTTTTAATAAACTTAACAAACTTGTGAGGAAACCTTGTGAGTGGTTCTACTTCCAACGTTTTTTAGAAAAGAAATGGGCATACATGTGTTGCCATGACTAAAATATGGTAAGCAAACACAAGGCCTACTGTAAGGCTAAATTAGAAAGAATAATCACTGAGCCATTACACACCTTGCATATGGATCTTTTTGGACCTACTTCTGTCAAAAGCATTAATCATGCAAGTTATTGCCTTGTAATTACTAATGATTGTACCAGATTTAGTTAGGTATTCTTCTTGGCTACAAAGAATGAAACTAGTGGCATCCTTCAGAACTTCATTAGAAAAATTGAAAACCAGCTTAATCACAGGGTTAAAATCATTAGATCAGATAATGGCACTGAATTTAAGAATAGGGATATGCTTGAATTTTGTGGGAACAAGGGAATAAAACAAGCATATAGCAATGCCAGAACTCCACAGCAGAATGGAGTTGCTGAAAGAATGAATATGACCCTAATTGAGGCTGCTAGAACTATGATAGCAGACTCACTTTTACCAACTACTTTTTGGGCAGAAGCAGTTAGTACTGCTTGCTATACCTGTAATTGGGGTAAGTGTGATAAACTCAATAACAAACTCCTTATGAGCTTTTGTTTGTCCAAAAACCAATTTATTAGCTACATAAGAACTTTTGGGTGCTATGTTACATTTAGATTCTCTAAGTGTTGTTGGAAGTTTGATGAAAAGTGTGAGGGGGTTTCTTAGTGTTTATACTATGCCTTTAGGGAATCTATTTATATTTAGTGACCAAAGTGAAGTAATATGCATGTAAAATTTCTTGAAGAAAAATCTAATGTGAAAGGAGTAGGTTATTAGATGGATGTTTAATATTGATGATCTTCTGATTATTTATGAAAAACTATATTCCTGTGTCTTTGGAGAATCAAACTAACCCACATGCAGGTACTTCAGAAGTGATTAACAGTGCAGAAACACTACCAACTCCTAATGCAAATGCTTCTGAGGAAGAAGATGCGGTTGAGAAGCTTATTGTTGTACCTACAACAGTCAAGCATACTATAGCAAAAGTTGGACCAAGGATGTCTTCTACTAATTCAAAGGCAGATGAGTTTTTGACAGAGCTTCAAAACCTTAAAACACAAGAGAAGGAAGCTTATTCTACTGGCATTTCAAAAGATACTCCTGAAATTCTAGCTTTTAGAAAAGAATTAAATGAACTTGCTCAAAAGCATTTAAAGGAAGTACCTAAAAAAAAGCTACCAGTACTAACTCAGTTAATTCTGGTAGTGGACAAGATAATACTCAACCTGCTGATCAAGATGATTCAGATATGCCAGAGCTCACAATCTTTAACAAACCACGGAAAGGGATTTTTGATGAGGCTTCTTATGATGATGAGGGTATGGTCCATGATTTCAACAACTTACCAATAGAAGTAGCTGTTAGTCCCATTCCTACTCTTAGGATACACAACATTCACCCACAAAGTCAAATACTGGGTGATCCTAAGTCATCTGTTCAAACTAAAAGCAGAGTATAGAGTAGAACAACATTCAGGAGCACATGACTTGTGTAAGTTATGTTCAAAGCAGCAAAGGAACAATCACAAAGATCAACATCATATTGTCTTGTTTGCTGCTTTTTCATAGGAGGAACCTTAAATGATTTTGAAACTCTAAAAGATAGATTGACAGTTGGTGAAGCTATATGTAAGAGGAGTTTATTACAGTTTAGCTGCAACAGGTCTGGTTTCTAGTAGTCTACCTCATGGAGCAAGGTGATTGGGAACAAAATGGGTATACAGATACAAAGGGCTGAAAGAGGAGTAGTTTTATAAATAAGGCTAGAACTAGTGGCCCCCAAAGGTTCACAGACAGGAAGAGGGTATTGGACTATGATGAGGTTTTTGTCTGTGGAAAGAATAGAAGCTATTAGGTTGGGGTGGGTTTTTAGCCTTTTGCCTCATTATGAGGTGTCATAGTCATACCAAATGGATGTATAAACGTGCATTTTTGTATGGCACTATAGATGAAGAGGTATATGTTTCTCAACCTCCTGGTTTTGTTGATCATGATCATCCTAAGAAGGTTTATAAGGTTGTCAAAGCTTTATATGGATTACATCAAGCTCCTAGAGCATGGTATGCTACTCTATCAACATTTCTAGAGAAGCAGGGATACAGAAGAGGTACTATTGATAAGACTTTGTTTATTAAGAAGTACAAGAAGGATATCATGCTGGTTCAAGTATATGTAGATGATATCATTTTTGGCTCTACTAGAAAGTCTTGGTGTGATGAATTTGAGGCATTAATGAAAGACAGATTTCAAATGAGTTCTATGGGTAAACACATATTCTTCCTTGGATTGCAAGTCAAGCAAAAGACAGATAGAATTTTTATTTCTCAAGACAAGTATGTTGCAGACATGCTGAAAAAGTTTGACCTTGCAAGTGTGAAATGCCAATAAACCCATGGACGACCAAGATGCATTGATTGCAGAAAACAGTAGATTCATGGAAGGATTCTTCTAAAAACCTTTGGAAATTAGTTAATTCTGGTATGACTTCAAATAGTAAAGTTGGCTTAGGGTATGAAATAAAATCAAATGATGAGGTTTTAAGCTATGAGGAAGAAATGAATAGTACTGTGTTTAATTGTACAGAAGAAGACTTCATTGACAAACCTTTGTACAGTAGATTTTCAAAGACTGATAGTTTCAAAGGAGTTCCACATCCCTTAACTGGGGACTATACTCCTAAACCACAACAGGAAATTGATGAATCTTTGTATGTTTATGGTAAAAAGGGACCTCAAAAGCATAAAACTAGTGTCTCAGATGACAAATCCAATGAGCATTCTACCTGTCAATCAAATGACAGTGAAGGATCTTTTGGAAATCCCTCTGAGCACTCTTCTGAGTCTGAATCAGAAAGTATAAGTGTACCAAAAGAGATGTCTACGTCTAAGTCTGTTACAACTAATGAAAAAGTAGTGTCTGAACCAAAATCAACAGAAGTTGAACCTAGTTGTGTAACACACGTAAAAACTCCTAGGCAACAAATGAAAAATCAAGAGACACCTAAAGTTAACAGAAAGAATTGGAATGAAATGATGGAAAGAGAACTAGGGGAAGGTTACTCTTTCATCAAGAAAAAGTGTTTTGTTTGTGGCAGCCTAAGTCATTTGATCAGAGATTGTGACTTTTATGAAAAGAAAATGGCAAGAGAGGCTGAGCTTAAGAAACAAAGGGTTTTTAATACTGGTAATGGGGTGGCCAAACCAGTATGGAACAATGCAAACAGGGTTAATCATGCTAATCACTTTGTACCTAGACCAGTACAACTCATTGTTGTTAGGCAAAATGTTAATTCTGTTAGACCTAATGTTAATACTGGTAGGGCAAATGTTAATTCTGTTAGGCAAAATGTTAATTCTGTCAGGTCTAATGTTAATACTGGTAGTTTTAATATTAATACTGTTAAAGCTAAACAACTAATAAATACCAGTAACTCAAACAGTTTTAGTCCTGTAAGACCCCAGGTGAATAAGTTTAATCAAAGAAGTAATTTTTCAAAATCACATTCACCTGTGAGAAGACCCATTGTTAGAAATACAGCAAAAATGTCTTATACTCATGCTGTAAAGGGAAATTGGGGCACTGCTGTTAAGACCTCAGCAGGTTATAATTGGAGGAAAACTAGACCAAACTCTAATTGTAATAGTGGATCCAATTTTATTCGAACTGTAAATGCTAAAGGACCACAAGGCAGACCCAAGCCTGAAAAGGCCTGGGTCCCTAAGAGAAACTAATTTCTCTTTTTCATGTGCAGGATCATCCACTCAAGACCATCCACTCAAGACAAGTATGTTGTAGACATGCTGAAAAAGTTTGACCTTGTAAGTGTGAAAACTAAAATAACCCCAATGGAGACCAAGATGGCGTTAACAAAAGATGAGGAAGCTGATGAAGTGGATGTACACTTATACAGATCCATGATAGGTTCTCTCATGTATTTAACTGCAACTGCCATAACTCTTGCTGATGGGACTCTAGAACTAAGAGCAACCATAGATACTCTTGAGTATACAATCACTGAGGCATCTGTTCGAAGTAAGCTTCAATTAGCAGATGCTTCAGGGATTTCCATGTTGCCAAATAATGAGATTTTTGAGGGGATGGGTAATATGGGGTATCCAACTGATGGTACTTTTACATTTTGGAAAAGTCATTTTACACCCCAATGGAGATTTTTAGTCCATCATATTTTACACTGTATGAGTCCTAAAAGTGGTGGATGGGATCAATTTGGTAGCAATATTGCGACTGCTTTGATTTGTCTTTCTACTGGCAGGATTTATAACTTTTCAAAATTAATCTTTGATGGAATGGTGGCAAACTTGAAAAGTAAAACTAAGTTTTTGATGTACCCTCGATTTCTACAAATGATTTTGGAAATACAAACTGAGAGTAAACACCCTTATTTGGCTATTGTATTGACCAAATAGATTTTTAGGAACATGAAAAGGGGTTTTAGAGGGGTACCAAGACCTTTGTTGCCTGCAATGTTGCCAGTTGTTGCTGTGGATCAGAGTGCAGGACAAGCAGATCAAGCTGTGACTCAACCATCACCTTCTGAACCATTACCATCTTCATCTCCACCACCTGTGATATCTGCAACCATTGAGTCTGAACCTACACCTGTAGCTGAATCAACATCTCACCCTAACTCTCTTTCACCGGAACCTGACAATGAACCTATTGAGCACACCTTTGAGCAACCATCATCTGAACACCAACCACTTTCACCTAGACAGGAAACTAAAATTCCACAATCTTAGGATCCTACTCACCCTCATTTGGTAGAAGAAAGAACAATGACAGTGGCTGACATGCTTCAATTGGTTCCCAAGTTGATAACAAAGGTTGATCGTTTAGAGAAAGAACTAAAGCAGACTAAGCTGACCATGGGACAAGCAATTGTGAAATTGGTGAAGAAGGTAAAGAAGATGGAAGTTTTTCTCAAAAGGAGACATGTGGTTCTCACTGATTCAGAGGATGAGGATGCTAAAAATTCTTCCAAACAGGGGAGGAATTTACAAGAGGAAGGTTTGGATAAAATGGTCAGGTCTATTTTGAAGGAAAAATCAGAAGAGTTTGAGACTCCCACACAAGGCAAAACTTCAGGGGAGGCTGATATTAGTCCTGAAGGATTAGAAGCAGCTGAAAATCTAGCTAAAGTCCTTACTCAAAGAACCAAGACCTACACAAGGAAAGTTAAGACTGGTAAGAAAGGAGCTTATCAAATCATCAGGGAAGATCACACAGTTATAGTATATGTAAATTTTCAAGCTTTATTAAATGATCTTACAAGAGATGATCTTAAGGAGTTGTACAGACAGATGATCTTGAAGTATGGAGATAGCAGGCCTGAAGAATATGAAAGAGTTTTATGGGGGGATTTAAAGACTATGTTGGATCCACCATCTACAGAGGATGCTGTTTGGAGTATAACACATCAGCAAAAGGTACTCAGTTGGAGATATTTTTATAGTAGTGTTGTTCATTGTTTAACTTTGGAGGCTGCACACATTTATATGCTGACTGAAGTCAAGTATGTAACACCCCCCAAATGGGTCACAGCGGAATATGATGTTCCGGGGGTATTACTTCATAGATCAATAGCACAAGATATGAGAACGACCATTATAAGGATC
>BQNB010122078.1:0-20347 GCA_026074375.1 Tanacetum coccineum
CATCTCCGTTTTGGGGGGTTTATCCCAGTTAATTAGTTTTTTAATTAGGTCCTCAGATTCTCATATATTACTTTTAAGGTTAATGGGTATGGCTCCTAAGAATTCTACCATCCTCCTAAACACCAAGGTATGAGCTCGGCATCTCTAGCAATTTCCTATTATCTAGGTAAATAGCAGTCTAAGAAGTCCTTCCTAGCGTAATAAGGGGTTCTGGCGCCTATTCCATCTGAGTGAGGTCGTAGTTTGTATGATTCCCTTTTTCCAAGTGTGGCCCAATAAGGTGCTTCCTCCTCACCTAAGTCTACTCCTTTTACTCCGAATACCGACCTAGTGATTCCTTCTCTTACCGCTATTTTGGATATCCTACAATCTATAACTGCATTAGCGGTTGCTAGGAATCCTCTTCCTACTAGCAAAGGGATCTCGAGGTCCTTCTTCATATCGATTAGGTAAAAGTCATTTAATAGTTTTAGTTTCCCTATATGGACTTCTACGTCTTTAACAATCCCAACGGGGTAGGATTTGGTTCCGTCAGCTAATCTAAAGATATGGTCGGTCTCTTCTAATAGTCTGATGTTAAGCTTTTTGAAGAGGTAAAGTGGAATTATGTTCAGACATGATCCTAGATCAGCCAAGGTATCAAAAGGTTTTGAGTCCCCTAATTTACAAGGTAGAGTGAATAGTCCAGGGTCTTCCATTTTCGCGAGTATTTCTCCTTGGATAAATGTTGATCTTTTTTTGCCTAGTTCTAAGCTTTCTACGTATTTATCTAATATGTCGTTATAGATTGGAGCATGAACTAGGACTTCAAGAACCAGTAGGTTAAGATGCAAATCCTGGAATTCATCTTCAAGAGTTGGTTCGGGCTCTTCTGGTTGTTGTGGATCGATTTCAATCTGAAGTTGTCATAGGCTTGTTTAGGAAATTGTTGCCTCTTTGAAATGTGCCTTGATAGCATTGATTGAGTTAGAAGGGTGAGATGAGCATTGAGGATCAATTGTTGGGTAAGAACGAGCAAACAAAACTGGGGTAGTACTCAGTTTTGGGTTCCTGACCGTATCGCTAGGTAGTGCTCTTGCTATTCGATCGGTGATGGCCTTCAACACTGTGTCGATTTTGCTAGTCATCTCGCTTTGCTGTTGTTTGAAATCGGCTTCAAACTTGGATAGTCTAGCGTCTTGAGATGCCATGAAGTTGGACACTAATTCTTCAAGGTTTGATTGATTGTTAAAGCTTCGAGGATTGTTGTTGAAAGAACGGTTTGGGTTTAAACCGTTGGATTGGAACCGGTTAGGTGGGTTTGAAAAATTATTTTAAGAGTTTTAAGGTTGTCTCCACCTAAGGTTCGAGTGACTTCTCCATGATAGATTGTAGGTGTAACCAAGATTGTTTTGCTCGGGCTTAAAGGTATACTACTTACCTCCTGCTTCATCGATACGAGAGGATGCGTATTCAACAAAGGCTTGTTTGGGGTCTTCCATGCAATACTGAGTGTCATGGGGACCACTGCAGATCTCATATGAGGTAGTAATTTTGTTTACTTAGGTAGGCTATGTCGGAGCAAGATAAGCTTCCATCAAGCGTTGGACTTGAGTTTCAAGCTCGATTAGACGGCGGTCGGATGTACTCGGTACATCTTGAGGCAATGTGATTGCCTTGACTGGCTTAGCGAAATCCTTTGGGTCGTTCCAACTTTCGTTGTCATAAAGGGCGAGGTCCTCTAATAATGCCCAGGATTCTTCGGCGTTTAGGTCACGAAGCTTACCACCGGCCGATTGGTTAATGGTTCGTCTTATGACGGGATCGTATGGTCATAAAAAGTTTAGACTTAGAGCCAAAGGTCGATGCCATAATGAGGGACTTTTTATAGTAAATTCTTAAAACGAATCCATGCTTCGGATAGAGATTCTCCATGATGTTGGAACACCAAGATATCATTGCGGAGTTTTGCGGTCCTTCTCGGTGAAAAGAATTGAGCAAGGAATCGGGTAGTAAGATCCTTCCATGTGGTGATGGATCATGCAGGAAAAGGTTCAAGCCAATTGCTAGCTTGATCGCGAAGGGAAAATTAAAATAAACACAGGTGTGTTCTTTCCTTATTTTCACCATCAAGGTCAAGTAAGTCCATAAGTTTAAAGAAATCCTTAAGGTGTTAGTTTGGATCCTCAGACCGAAGTTCGTGGAATGAGCATCCGTTTTGCACCAACCGGATGGTGTCGGATCGAAGAGGTACCACGTTGTTCCCTACGGGGAGCTCGGTGGTATTCCTGTAGCCCTCGTGGCTAGGTTTGGAGTAATCTCCCAGAGTACGGATATGATTCTCGTCTCCCATGGTGGTTGACGAGAATGGGTTATGAAACAGATAGCACAAAGAAAAGATAGACTACAAGAAAGCTAATATGCGGAATTAAATTCTCACTTAAAAGGATTCAAGCGAGTAGAACTAAGCTAAACTATGATTAGAACCTAACTGTTCCTCAGGCGGCGGCGCCAAAAATTTGATTCGGTCATCGTAGGACTTCTACAAGATGTTTTACAACTCCATAGGCAGAGAACCTAATCGTTGTAGTAGTAGTATACGCAAGACTCGAGGGGTTGTTATCGTTCACTCGGGGAATAGGTTTGGAAGGCTTGATCACGGTCTATCAGAGTTCTAAGGGTTGAGAGAAGATTATTTTTGTGTTTTTATATTTTATGAAAAGCAAGTAAATCATATAATTGGAGAGGTGGCTTGGTTTAAGCTATTAACTAAATATAAAGCTACGCTAATTGGTGATAACAATAAGATAAAATACTATGTTGTGATAACAATATAATAAAAGACTGTGTTTATTTAATCATATATTACTCCCTAGATTGCTTATCCTAGTGTTGTTGCTTTATCACACTTGTGATGATCTATGTAATTATTTCCTAAGTCATGAACGAAATACACGAACCTTCCGTCTATTTAATATTCCGTTAAGGCAACGCACAAGTAAGGTAGTATGATGACTATTAAAAGACATCTAAGAGTATATTAAATGCATTTGAAATATATTAAGAGTGGATCAACCATAAAAGGGGCAAGGTAGTATGAAGACTGTTATCCGATGGTATCCTTTCTACACAATCATGTTTTCCTAGACATATCAATAGCGATATAGACAAAAGCTGGTTTTCTAAGACCTAACATGCATATTCATCACAAGAAGCAACACCACTAAGATCTACATCCTAGGTTTCATACAATTATAAATAAACACAATAGAAGGTTTAGCCAAGCATGTTATAGATAAAGCAAGAACAGATAAGAATCACACAACAAGACATATTGAATGATTAAATAAGTCTTACTTGATTAGAACATGAATTGAAGGAAGTACAATAGGGTTTTGAGGCTCTAAAATCATCCCTAATAGCTGCTAAACGAACTAGGGTTCGTACCCTCTTTTTATTCTATAGTTACACACTTAAAACCCTAATTTCGGGTTTGTATATATAAGAAAATCGCTGTGACGACGTCGCGTTTTAATCGTGATGCCGTCGTAACAAGAATATTCTAGATAATGGGCTGGGTCGTACAATCTGACGCCGTCTTGAGATCTTGTGACGCCGTCTTGGATATCGTTGTGATGGCGTCACGTGTAATCTGTGACGCCGTCTCCAGCTTCTGAGGAGAAATTCTTGAGCAATGTTGGTGTAGGTCCGTAGTCTTGTCCGTTTCTTCTCCAAATGAGCCCAAGTCACGTGTATTTCTTCCAAATGCCTTCCAAATGCAAAATACCTGAAAAGGAACGATTAAGTACCTATTTTGGGCATAAACACACGATTTAGGGGGTTAAACGGCCCCGAAAAAGTGTATAAAATGACACCTCATCAGGAGGATATCTTAGGAGCTGGTGTAGAAATAGATGAAGAACCTCAGGTTGTTGGCATTAATAACAATATGAGGGGTTATTTTACCTACTCTTTAAAAGTATTTTAGAACACAGCCTTCTAGACCTTGTAATTAACAGCACGGAAAGTACATACTAGCACCTCACATAAGTGTTTGAGATTCTCTCTTTCACTCGATTGTATAATAAATTATAACATATGGGGGAAACGGAAAATCAACACTTATTACCTGTCATAGCATAATAAAAGTTAACCAAAGCTTGTAAAGGAACAAACAGTCCACCGCTAGCTATGCATTATTCATTACTATCTAAGAAAGGACTTTTAAAGGGTTGTGAGATTAGGTGAAGATAACATATAATGGAAACAAAAAACGATTAGATACATTTGGGGTGCTTTGGGTGAATTTGGAGTGGAAGGTTTAGCTAATTATTTACACGAATACACTTTGGTTTGGTTACTAAGCCAAGACTCAACAAAGATATACAAACTCTACACAATTCTACATCAATCTTTTTTTTTTGGATAACATAATACATCACGGACGGGTGTTTTTAAATACGTACCCCTACACTTTGATCTTTTACCTGCTCGATTTTACAATCTATCTAATGACCCATATAGGTGGAATACTAAATACATGAATTATTTAACAAAGGAGAGTGAGGGTGGTCGATTGGTGTAGATTAACTTGTCTTTTCTTCCCCATTCTTTCCTGAAATAAGTACAACCATGAATCAACAATCGTCCCAAAACTGTATTTTCAAGATAAGGACTAGCAACAGTTGTAATCAAATATTAACTGGTTTAAACACATAATGTACTAAAAACGAGTACATACAATGAAGGCAGAAGGCGAATTTGTGTAAGAACGATATGTTTAAGGGTGACATTGCTCTTCATTAAATCGTCTGACTTTAACCAAAAATTACGAGAACCGAGAAAAAATATAGGCTCGGCGGTTTACAAGGGGATCCTCACTTATAAATAGTGACATGCAAGGGGTGTGGGATAGTTTCTATGATTGGGTGAGATCCATCAAAACAATTACAGTTTTAAAACATGTGTTAATCCAAATGCCCACTTATCAAGCGCATCCTAATACTTACTATGCACGTCTCGGAATGCATCACCAAAAACAAGTTCTAGAATTTTTAAATATGTCTACCACTAACACTCATTTATTTAATACCGATCTCAATCTCCGGAAAAAGGGGGGGGTGGGGGGCGACAAAGACCCACGTACACCATCGTAACACGACAATAGACACTTTAACTGCTCCGACAATCCTTACACTCGAGAAAGCTATAGTATAAACAATCTTGGGTAATCAAATAATAGATACCCTAAATCCTATAGACCTAAAGACGAACCACACATTTTTAGGGTAAAATTCTGAGGGATTTATTGTGCTAGGTCAATATAAATTCCTATCCATGAGGAGCTCTATTAACACTCGGTTCATTCGTATGTGTAAAAAAAATTAAATTTAGGGGGTAAAGAATCACCTTTATATGCTATGTTTTTCGATATATACCCATCATTTTAATACAACGCAAATGAAAAAATAAAAAGTAGTCCTAAGGCTTATTTCCCCTTACACTTAAGTTGAACATTATCCCCAATGTTCAACTGAAGTACCCATAAAAACGAATAAAGGGAAAAGAAAACAAGGAAAAGAAACTAGTACTCCCCTGGTTTGCTCAACAATGGAGAAGAAACACGCGATAACTGGTAAATCGTCATCCAAGAACATCAATAAACTACCTAAAACTTTCAAGCTTCAGTCTCATCAAATATAACCTGTAATCAAAGACGAAGACAACTATACCAAGCATAAAATGTGCGATAGACAATTATACAATATGAAATTAGGGTTTGACTCGATAAAGCAGTAAAGATAGGATGAGAGAATTGTTAAACTCATTGGTTTTGCAGGTTTATAACAGAATAATACATATTTTAAATGTTATGCAAGTTTTATTTTCAAAAATAATAAAAACTATAAAGTTTTCTGGTACCTGGGGCTATTTTACTGCCGTCAGGATAATCCTGACCTGTCACAGGTAGTGGTTGGTGACGCGTCGCGTGTTAAATCGTACGCCGACTCCACATCTGTGAAAACAAAAATTATGTTTTTGTGAAAAATTTCCTGCACTTGATCTTCATAAGTTTAATTCCAGTACAAATGGGTTGCATAAAACCTGAGATTTTTAACAATTAAATTTATATGACATCTAAACTGACGCGAATTAATCTAAACAATTTATTTAACATGCCTTTTGAACTTGGTTCTAAAAAGCCGGATAAAACCCTACACTTTATTATTTTTAAAATACCTTTTATTGAAACTAAGATACGAGGTTAAATACTTAGCCAAAGCATTATTACAATAATATGTTTCAAACATACTAAAAACAAACTATAAAGAATAAACACACATACACTTTTAACTTACGAGAAAAAGTAAATATTGGGTTGCCTCCCAGAAAAGCGCTTTCTTTATTAACGTAGTCCTTGGTAGATAGACTCGATTTCATAACGTCAAGCTCGTAGAAAGCGTCCAAGTCGATGATCTCTCTGACTTTCCTCTTTCGACTTCCTAGTATGTGAATGATTGAAGGGTTTTGTAAAATCCTATCCATCGGGTCAATCAGTCGTAATCTTGCATGCCATCCCATCCCTCCATTTTTGGGTGTTTTGTCCTAGGTTAATTGGTTTTTAGTTAGTCATCTGATTCCCCACATGTTACACCTTAATGTTTAATAGTTATGGCTCCTAAAATTCTACCTGTCTCCTAAACACTGAAAGGGTATCCTTAAAAGGATTAAGCTCGGCATCTTTAGAAATTTCCCATTCTCCAAGCAAATGGCAGTATACGAAGTCTTTCCTAGCATAATAAGGGGTTTGTGTGCCTACTCCATCCGAGCTAGGTCGTGGTTTGTAGTATTCCATTTTTCCAAGTGTGGTCCTATAAGGTGCTTCCTCCTCACCTAAGTCTACTCCTTTTACACCGAATACTGACCTAGTGATGTTGAGGAGGTTTTGAAGGGTGCATTGGAGAAACTCTTGGAGGTGGAGATGTTGGTGGGTTTAAGTAGCCATTGGGTGAAAGTGATGTTGATGAGGTTGGTGATTTAGGTATGTAGTCAATTGAGGATGAGGAAGTATCTTTGGTTGATGGTGTTTTGGAGGGTGCATTAGGAGCACTAGGTGATGATAGTTGAAGTCTGGGTGATGGAGTTTTTGTGTCATCATGGGTTAAATCCACAAACAATTGTTTTGGTGGAATGATGTTGATTTTTGGTCTCTTAGAGGCTTTGGAGATGGAAGCTCTAGTGGATGCCAGTATATTGGATAGTGGTTTAATGTATGATGTGGGTGGATGATGTTTGGGTGATGATCATTGGAAGGGATTTTTGGAGAAGAAAAGAAATGAAAAAGGAATGAATTTAAACTAAGATTTAGTAGTTCCAAAGTGTGTTCGAGCATTCTGGCAAAGATAGCTAAAACAGTAAAAGAGGTCAAAATCAAGGAAAAATACTTTTTAAAATAAACAAGCCCCGGTGAATTCACTTGAGCGGTACAACCCTTAATTAGGGGGCGGTCCCATAAAGATTAGGTCTCCCTTTAATAATTAAGGGAGGCCGCAGCTGTCATAGGCATCCTATTCTAGAAAAACAATTTTTTTCCCATAGATCTTTGTAAGAATATTTCTGTTTGGTAGTTATTTGCAGCTAGCCTTATTTAGTTGTATAACACAATTTAATCATATAGCAATTAGAATAAACATATTAAGTACATGAAACCAACGTAAGCATAACTAAAACAACACAAGGTTTAAAACCATCATGGCAAACAAGTAACCTAAAATAACCAACCTTAAGTCTTTCCTAATACATCAGGATAATCACCAACACATTTGTTGAGAACATAACACAAAATTAAGTTAAAAGTAAGGTACGAGTGTAGAACAACATAAGAACATCTATCTTCACTTCACTCCTATGTCTTCACTTCTTCTTCTTGCTAAACACTCCTTTTAGTGTCTTTCCAAATGACTTGAATCCTCCGCGCATTTCATTATGCATTTGTTACGTTTGGTTAAGCAAGGTGTTTTCGTCAAGAGATTTTTAATCGGGTTTGTTCGTAAGTCTAGAAGGCATTGGAGTTTTTGTGGTAGTTTGAGAGGACCAAGAGAGTTAAGGTTAGGTGTAGGAGATGGAGTACTTGCACAAGAAGTTTCGACATCATCTTTTCATCATCATCGTTTGATGAGAGACGTGCCTTAGATGATAAAAGAAGATGAAGATACGAGAATTAACGTGCCATGCCACGTCTTTTTCGAGGTCGTCGAGTTTATTTAGGTAAAGATGACGTATGACTCGATCAACATTGGTCAGTAATATGCCATTGTCAAGAGAGGATACGTTTCCATACGTGTCGTAAAGAATGCAAGAAACATGCTATATGGAAGAATTGCGTTTGGAGTTAGCTCTAGCACATTAGAGTATCTTATGACAAATAAAGTAAGTGCAGTAGAGGTGTAAGGTTCTTTCTTTCTCAACAACAAAACAATACAACATGTTAGCAGACAGAGCGGGAAGATGGTGCCGCGGGAAGTACCGGAGCACGGAAGTTCCATACACAATCTCTCGAATGAGTTCTCTTCCATTCTTTTCATGTCATGTCTGCTTATTTCTTTGTGAGAATTTGATTTGGATTGAGAGAGACCATTTGACTTTTAATGTATAAGGACAAGCTGGAGCGGAAGTGACGAATCAGTTCCAATCAAGAATCGACGAATCTGCAGGATCAGAAGATCGTGCAAGTATGTTCCCTCGTTTCCTCGAGAATACTCAAAAGTGCAAGGTCCTACTCGTCTTGAAAAAACGGCTTACCCATTGTATGAATTTTGATGGATATGACCGAATAGACCGATTAAGAGTTATGAATTTCAGTAGAATCAAAAAGAGATGACAAGAAAGCCATAATCATCGGTTGTACCGTGACTTACTA
Source organism: Tanacetum coccineum (assembly GCA_026074375.1). Taxonomy (NCBI): domain Eukaryota; kingdom Viridiplantae; phylum Streptophyta; class Magnoliopsida; order Asterales; family Asteraceae; genus Tanacetum; species Tanacetum coccineum. The sequence goes on from BQNB010122078.1 coordinate 8,900, forward strand.
TAGAAGTCTAAATTAATCATGGAACAATCGGTTCGTTGATTTTGAAAGAGAACAAATTGAATGAATGTTAGTAAAGAACCTCACGATGTGTTGGATTTATAGTAGCTTGATTAACAACAAACATTCGTGAATGTTGCGGTTGTTTCAATAGTTAGTAGAATTGGGGCAATGATGGGTGGAGATTGCGAGATTTTGGATACTATTGGTTATGTAGGGATTTGGTGAGATATAGATATATCGGTTGTAGTAGCTTTCGGCATTTTGTCGACAAACAAGTTATCCCAACATAAGATGTTACATCAAAAAAAAGTAAAATAAGAAATTTTTGAAAAAATGACAAATGTGTGACAATGGGATACTTCGACTCTAAAAAATAAAAACCTAGAAAGTGATCCATATGTTCCTTAATTACTTTTGACTTAATCTAATGATGACGAAGAATAGAATTAGTTATATATTTCAACATCACGATAATGACCCAAATACTCCCTTATTTAATATAAATTTTGATTAACTAGTTAAAACTATATTAATTATTTTAGATTTATTTTGGTTTATTTTTGACAAGTATAAGTTTTTATTATTTTTGACTTCGACAAAGGTTAAATAATTTGTTTTGACTCAAAAACATGTTTTAAAATGTTAAACCAAACGCCTCTTTATTTTATACCTTCATAAAAATTTTCAGTAATATATTATGAATTATATTTTTATACTTTATACAGGTTAGTTAAGTGTTTATACGAGTGACAAGACTATAGTGATGGTCATTTTGATTCTAAAAATTAATCCTAAGAAACGAACCAAACACTCCTTTATTTTTATAAAATATTACTCATTGATTTGGAAAAAAAAAAAAAAAAAAATTTTAATATAAACAAATTTTTAGATAATCAAATAACTTGATATTTTTAACAATGTTTTGGCATAAATCCCCCGAAGCAAAGTGTAAGTTATGAAATGCATATAGCAAAGTTTAGTCGTATGTTCAGTATTCAAACATGTTTCTTAACATTTTTGACTCAATAAGTGTTTGATTCAATCCTATCAAGGTTTGTATGTTCCTATGACTAACGGTATCATGTAGATTATGGAACTCCTAACCCCAAAAATAAAAAGATGAAATAAATGAAAAACACCAATTTTGATTAGGAGCAAAATTGGATAAAATCAAATAGAAAGAATGATGGAAAACTTACGAATATATGTAGTTTATTTGTCTTGTAAGTGAAATCCCCCTTTGCGAATTTTGGTTATTAGGCATTTAAGATTGGTTTTTGAAGGATTTTTGGCATATGGTGTTCGTTTACACTAAAGTGGTAGAGAAGATGGAAATAAAAATAATGTATTTGGCATAAAGATTTTGCTGAAAGGGGTGTTTGTTTTCCAGATAGGCGTCCACCTTAATTAAACCAAAGGGGCCTGCCCACATTACACTGCAGCCCCGTTAATTTTAAGGGGGCCGCCCCCTAAAAAATATTCGTTTATCGAACTTTGGCGGCGATTACATTATGCGAGATGGAGGTATAATGTGTGCCAGTTTATTTAATAGAACCACTTCCATTGTTTAAATTTAAAAAGTTTTTTTGACTATTTTCGGACGAGATAACAAGATGTCAATACATTAGTTATATATGAGACAAGAATGAATGAGCAAAGATAATTAAATAATGAGACGTAATTGAGAGGGTGAGGTGTCACAATGTTGAATCCGATAGACGTAGAGATGTTGACCACGATCCGAGGGTTAGTCTGTTGATGTCGAAGGGATTTGGTTCATCCATAGTGATCTATGATCTCGCAGCGACTAATCCTACTTCAATGTTAATTGTTAACCATTAGCATGCTCTTCTTCATTTACGTGAGTTTGCTACGTGACATAGTGAAGAGGGGATCGCATTTTGTAGACGTATGACTATAATCTACACGGAAAGAATAGTTCAGCAGTAACAAATCTCATCAAAGCTTAGAGAACCAACAAATGGTATCTTTAAGACTACACTATTTTCTAAGAACTAAGTATACTACTGCACATCATATAACACAAATACATTATATTCTACAAGATGAAAGGTAAACGTACCATAGTCTTAGAATTATCTTCATCAATGACTCAAATGTAAATGATAAAAGGGTTCATGGGAACCTTATCTGAATTCCTTAATCCGAGACAAAGAATTTTGTAAGAACGACACCACTTCAAAGGTTTGCGATGGCTTAGCCATTTGGTCCCTAAACGTTTCCATTATCCGAAGTGTTGTTCCTGCATGATGTTTTGCATTTGGGGTTTTGGGCACATACATGCGAACAACATCCACATTGAGTGAAACAAAGTATGTTAGAAGATTCCTTCTATGTGATAGAAATTCTTGTACTGCCATGTTGCTCTCCCTAGGTTAGGTGTTCTAGACCGAGTCGAGGACTATAGTCTTATCTGGGAGTGGGAGTTTTAGACCTACGAAGAGCTGTGATTTGTAATCCAACTCTGGGTTTTAAGGAGGGTTTGTAAAAATGTTTTACCTCATCATCCGCTTTCAATAGGAATTTTAGTATTGTTTATAAGCTATTAATTTTTGTTTTGAATTTGATTCAATCAATTTTTCTTTCGTCTCCGCAGTCCTTGGCCTTTTAACAAACTTTACTTGTTTGTTTCGCATATGACTCTTTTGTAAAATTAAAAACCTAAACCAGGATTTAACTTCCGCATGTTTTTTGAGAATTTATATTTTCCCTTAATAGTTACTACTAATCATTAATTGAATTAGCCTATGATATTTTCCTTTTCTAGCATCTCATTTTTTCCAACCCCGGGCCGCCCTTGAGCGGTGTAGCAGATACATAATTTACTTTCTGCAATTACTTTCCTTACCTTTTTCCTAACCTAGATAGTTTATCTTTTAATTCTATACTTTCATTTTCTATTCTATTTTAAGCTTTTTAGAGTGTTTTTATTTATATCCATGACTTTTTAGTCCTAATTGCATCGTCCTACGAGAGTATTCATATCTAAGTCCATTTCGTCTAGTGTTGATTGGTCATCACTAAAGTATTCGTTTTCGAAAAGTAACTCATTTGAAGCTTTTAGCCATAAGAACACATTCGTCATATGTCTTAGCCTCTTCATCTTCGTACGCTAACACTCCAAATCCTCCAACAAACGCTTATTGATTTTGATATCTTGAAGTTTTGACATTCTCCGACCGAGATGATTGATTCTCCACACTTAAAGGCATTTCTTTCCGGCCTTTGCCATTTGTTTGTCGGTCTTTATTTCTTGGAATTGATTTTCTCAATATCATGAGGATATCTTATGAATCGTCCTCGTCTTTTGAAGAATTTCTTGAAATCTCTTACGGCCATGGCGTATTCTTCATCTTCACTATCGGAGGTTGAGATATTATCATCACTCGAATCCTTTATAGCTTTCAAAGCAATAGATCTACTTTGTTCTCTTTTGCTTTTGACGCTTTCAGAATCTTTCTTAATTACTTCTTCATAAACCTTCAAATTCTCAATGAGTTCGTCAAGTGATTGTAACAATCCGTATTTTTGATCAATGCACGACGCTATTAAATTCACTATTTTTTTTTTCTCGTACGCGTTCGCTTTTAATTTTAATCAATACGTTAAATCGCGTGAACTAAAAATCAACAATCAACGTAAGCGGGCACCAAACAAATTAAAGTTTACGTCAAGCAATCATTTTATTATTTTTACTAAAGTAATAATTAACTTTTATATTTTATTTTTAAGCGAGAGAGGTAGGTGGGAACGTGGAAGAGAGTAAATTAACGTTTCGTAATAAATACGTTAGTAGCGTTCCGAACCAACCAAAAGTTTACACGTTTGCAATAAATACCTATGTTTATACCCAATACCCAAAGTGTTATAAAATTTACCTACATTCATCAGAGATCCGAAATTCCTAAAGGAAACAAGCTAGAAAATATACTTTACAAGTAATCACTATAAATAAACAACAACTTAACGATTTTTTCAAGTAATACTTTTCCTAAATTCCAAAGAGATATATTTCTGAGTTCATTCTTCCTTAATTCCATGGGATAACCTCCATCTAGGGGAACATAAGAACACAAGTATTAACTAGAACATGTACATACACATCTCATTAAAACCTAAGCTAGTCTTGACCAAATCTCTTCCATGTTTTACTCCTAATGTTTCTCTTGACCAAACTTTTCCTTAAGAACTATTGTGTCTTTTGATCTAGTCTTGGCAATATATACACACAAACACTAGTAAATTAACACATTAAAACACTTCACTTTTAGCTAGCAAAACTTACAAATCCTCCCTTTGTCTCTCAAAAGAAAACCCACAACTCAACATACAACACCATAAACAACCCATACAAAAATTATTTACAACATTTACATACATTCATACAACATATCTAAGGTATCCTAAGGTGATTTGAAGGTTTGGTTAAGCCTTTACAAGTGTTAATCAGAGAATAAGTGTGAAGATAGATTTTAGTGTTTCAAGATCTGCAAAGCTAGGGATTATAATCTAAACAAGGGTTTATAATTGTGTAGTGATATCATATTACATCATTCTAAGTCATCTAAAACTCTTATGTCTTACAATCATCGTTTTATGCATATATGAGTTCTATATAGTAAATCACCACTTAGGATATATTTAACTTGTAAAAGTAAATTTTTCTTGTAAACATGATATTATGAACTTGTACACATGTTATATGGATATAAATATGGATCATGAACTTTATAATATGTAAGACAAATATATAATAAGTCTTAGAAAACTTATGGTAAATTATTAAGTTAAAAAGGTATATAAAACAAGTTTATATATATGAATACCTAATTATTATTAAGGGGCTGTTTTGGTTTCGAAATCCAAGCATGGATTTATGTTTAATAAAAAAAGTACTCTCATGCGGATTCCAAAAAGGTAAGAAACTATAAAATTCCATTTATAAGAAAAAAATACGACAATAACGAAAATAGAACGACATTAAATAACTTTTATAAAACCTATTTTTTTATAAAAGTTACTGGTAACGACAGTCATTAATAACATTTGAAAACATCATTTATATTATAAAACATTTAATTACTAGAAACGTGCTCTGGAAAGAATCGCTAAAAAAACGGAGCTATAACGAATAAGAATACGCCATTTTAACGGTTTACGATAAATAAACTATAAAAAATAAACTTTATAACTGCCAGAGAACAATAAAAGTACAGACTATTCAACAGAAGACATAAAATTAAAAATTCATATTTAATACGTTAGAAAGCGTGACATAAAAACTGTAAGAAAACGGCTTAAAACGAAAAAAGTTACAACACTATTCAAACTTGTGCACTAATTCCTGAGATGGGAGAGGAGGGTCGGGAGTGTGAGAGGGGGTCATTTTTTTTATAAATTTTTGCGAAACATTTTGGAAACCACTTAAATAATATTATAAATTGGTTTTAAACCTAATGAATGAGATTTTACAAAGGCGATTAAACAAGTTACGCGCTTATACATTTCACATAAATGATTATTATTTATCAAATGCGATTTAAACATTATGTTCACAAACACAATTAGAAGGTTATTAGCTAAAAAGAATTATATGTGTTTAGATATCAAGAGTACAATATAACTAGTGTGTGTTTCATAATGATGCCTCTCGGGGTGGCCCGTATCGAACGGAGTTTTTGGATTTAACGGAGTTTATATAGACCTAAGCACCTCAAACGTCACAACATGACCTCTTTAAATATGATAGCCCCGAACGATAGTAATGAGTAACTATACGGCTGATAAATAAACAAGTGTTTAGTAACTTATACGACCTATATTGGATTAGGAGCATTCGAACTTGAAGTCTGAACACATTTTACCAATTGTGAAACTTATGATTACCATTCACATCAAGGGAGTTTGTAGCCCCTTGTCTACTACTACTCATTTATTAAATACAGGGAGATTACAAGCATGATTTCTTTGGAACAATGTGGTTTTTTAAAACTGTAATGCTATTATTCCTGATTACATTATTTGCCTAATTACCGTAATTGCCATTTTAAGTCCCCTTTTGATCATTGAACCGATGTTAATTACCTGCTGGGTATACGCTAGTGTTATGGATAGATCTATCGGGACTGACCATCCCCGTCTAGGCTGTGGTTTCTAGTTGACCATTGACGCATTTAACATTCGAAGAAAATTCGTAGGATGTTTGGCAGCATCTGTATTGAGAAAATTCGTAGGATGTTTTTGTAACATCTGTATCCGTGTTGGGGCACAAACCTCAAGTACTGGTTTGATTACAGTTTATTACGTTAAGGTTCGGTGTCATGAGCTTAGGGCAATAATACCTGTTTTTGGACTATTGAATGTGTTTCATAGTCTACTATTACTTCGATCTTGTGGTCCACGCTATTTCCTGATAAACCTATGAATTCACTCAACAATTTTGTTGACGTTTTAGCATGTTTTAATCTCAGGTGCTGAGGCATAAGCTTGGATGGGAGCCGTGACGGATATCTATTAGAGGGATTCTGATTTTCTTAAATTCAATGAAACTTTTATCTTATAAAATCTTAATGTCTTTTTATCAAAACTATGGGACCTAACGTGAAAACTCTGATCTTTTGTAATGACATCGAATGAAACTTATTTTTAACGTCCATTTAAGGTCGTTTTCTATATCTTGATTTTTGTACTTTGACGTAGCACCCCAATGTTACCATTCCGCTGCGACTTGATTTTGGGGGTGTTACAGTCCACTTGATCGGTGAGAAGTTTGTGGCATTCTTCCATTTGGAACTGGAGATTGACTACGTCAAGATGAAAGACTTTGACAATTTCGTATGCAGGGCCTTCCAGGTCTTGTTGAGTCAGTTCAGAGATTCCCTGCTTTTTGCAGTACCGGTCCATGAATGTTGTCCTATCACCGATCTGTGCAAGGAGTGAGTTCTCTAGTGGAGGCGTGTAGGTAGGCTTTAGAGCAGAGGCCTAGTTGTTCGTTGGGACGGTCAGATCAGATGATGGGATAGACCAGGTAGGTTCAGGTGTAGCGGGTCGGTCTTCAGTGATAGGCTTTCACCAACTCTGCCTCAAGTTTACAGTGGGAATATGATCACGTCCAACGTCTTCACAACTAGAGGAGTATGCTTGTTCGTCTGCAGTCGTATCGTCGCCCATATGAAGTTATTCAGGAATTGGTGATATCGACGGCTTAATTCTGGTGTCAGTCATCGTCCAAGCCATATATTCTGCTGAAGCAGCCGTCTTTGAGGAGCTGGGGTCAGCGGTGCTTGCAGACTGACCACCCTGAGTGTTGGATGGAGGTGGAGGAGGAGGTGGTGATTGAGATGACCCAGAAGCGCCAGAGGCTCCTAAAGTTCCAGAGGGACCTGCTGGTGGTGGTGGAGGAGGAGGATGAGGTGGGGAGCCAGATGGTGTTTTAGGTTAGCCCTGTCTCTTTTTCTTCTTTTTCCTTGCTTCAGCCAAGTCAGACAGGAGTTGTTCTTTGTTATCTCGGGCCATAGACTTCTCCAGAGCCTCGTAGAGCGTCATGTGATCTTCATGAGTTTGGTAGGATTTGGATTCCCACATTCGGTTGTGAAGAATTTCTTTCATATCAGCTTACAATAAATATTAAACCAACATCACAAATCTTGAAACACCCAAGTTAAATCAATTTAGAAGGGAAATGCAGAGTTACCAGCGGTGGTACACGATTTATCGAAAGTCATAAATAAAGTAAGAAAAAAGATTTATTGAACCACATTCCTTTATTATCTTAGAAATAAGATTACATAAGAACATAAAGGAAATACAAGTTTTATTACAACCCTCCCCTAATATCTATTCCTTCCAAAAGAGATCTACGCCGATTGCAAGAACCATGAGGGCACGAGAATTGCTAGAATAAAGGCCAAATACTAGAAATCCTTCTTTCGTAGGGAAGTAGGCAAGATAAATGCCGATGTCTATCGCGGTCGCCATCGCAAGGCGTGATGATGTGAACATTTTTGAGGATTGGACTAGAGGAAATATAAGTGATAAGATTAAGTGTTTATGGAGAAAGGAGTGAGAAAATTTTGTATAGAAGGGGGAAGTTAACGTTGGGGTTTATGTTCACCGACCGTTGGGGAACTGTTCAAAAAAATAAATAAAATAATAATAATAATTATCAACACCTCTTCATCAACATCATTCCGGAAGAAACATCCGCATTTTTTCTCCGAACCCGTACTTTCCTCAAGTGCCGCAACTTGAGCCTTGAGGAAAAGGCTCTTCTACCGAGGATGACTGTCATTCTGTATTTCAGGTCATTTACGACGTCATCTATTTTACCAATTATTTATTTTCTCGTACGCGTTTACTTTTATTTTTAATAGTTAAGTTAAATCGCGTAAGCTATAAATCAACTATTAGCGTAATCAGACACCAAACGAATTAAAGTTTTCGTCAAACAAGCAATATATTTTTTTACGAAAGTAATAATTAACTTTTTATATTTTATCTTTATTGGTTGCGTAAAACGTTTACGTTTCGCAATAAAATACATTTAGGCATACCCGGAAGCACCAAAACTTTTCTACGCTTCAACAAATACCCACTTTTATACCCAATAATCAAAAATCACAAAAATATATCATACATATGCATGTATAACCGGATATATAGAGATGGATACACAAATATCTAGTTTAAAAACACCACTCTTTATTTTCATGAGATTATGTCTCATTTAGGGAACCAACAACCCTTAGTCTCCAAGTTTTGACCAAAGACCAAGACCATGGACTTCCTTAAGACCCTCATTGTGTCTCTTGGACTAGTCTTGTGGTATATATACTTGCATACTAGTTGATAAACACATACACTCTTCATTTCACTTAGCAAATCAAACAAATACTCTCTTTTCCTCCTCCCTAGCTCACGGCTCAAAACCCTCAATATACACAACCCATATAAATTTTTCTACCACTTATACAAGCATACACACAACATATCTAAGACCTACTAAGATGGTTTGAAGGTTAGGTAAGTATTTTTCAAGTGTTGAAGCCAAAGAAGTGATAATTAGGGTTCTTGGAAAAATTAAGGGTCAAATTTGCAAGCTGGTTAAAATCTAACAGGGATAGATTATATTGTCATCATATTATCTTCACCATAAGGTCTATCTAAAACCTTTATGTCTTTACATTTTTCATTTTATGTGTATATAAGTTTTATTGTAGTGAAAATCCCATTAGGTTACTTTTAAACATGTAAAATATATTTCTGCTTGTGATTATAATTTTGTACACCTATTCATGTGTTATGTGGTTGAATAAATCATGGACTAGAGACCCTAAGGATGTAAGACATGTGATAATAAATGTTATAATGGACTAGTAACAAAGTGGTTAAACTAAAAAGTTATAAAAACTAGTTTTAAACATATTTTTCTAAAAATATTCAAAAGTTGTTGTTTTAATTCGAAAAATAAAGCCTTCATTTTATATTTTTATAAAATACTACATGTCATGACGATTCCAAAAATGTAAGAACTCGAAAAACCGATTTATAACGAAAAAGATACGACGATTTCAAGTTTACGTTAAATATATATACTTTTATAAAACTATTTTTATAAAAGTTACTATTCACCACAGAAACTTATATTTTTAAAACATCAATAAATCGATAAAACTATTAAATACGAAGACGTGCTCGAAAGAAGACTCGCAAAATCGGGAGGTAAAATGAATACTTAGGACATTTACGAGATTTACGATAACTAAATCTATAAAAATAAATATATAACTGTTATGAACAGTAAAATCACTATTCATTAGAAAAACTCAAATTTTGAAAATGTTATATTTTGATAACTCGTCTTAATACGAAGGCGTGGACATAAGAAACGAAAGAAACAGACTTAAAACGAGAAAGTTACGCCAGTTTTACTAAAGTATACTTATAAACGTTTTTACTTTATAAATATGATTTCACTAAAACGATTAGATGGTGATGTAGCTATATAGAATTATATGTGGTATTAGTTAATCAAAGTACTATATTACTAGGGAGTTTCATAATGAGGCCTCTTCAGGGTGGCGTATCGACGAGTTGTTGGATTTACGATTTAAAGTGTCCTAGCTCCTCATACGTCACTACATGACCTCTTAATTATGATAGCCCGAACGATAGTATGATGAGCTATACGACCTATAAATAATCAAAGTGTTTAGTACTTATACGACCTATATTGGATTAGGTTGCCTTCGGATTCCTTCGTGACGCATTTTCTATTGTGAATACTTGTTGATTACCATTCACTCAAGGTGAGTTCATAGCCCCTTTTTCTACTACTTGTTTTATTAAATTCGGGGGAGATTACATGCTTGATTTCTTTGGACACAAGTGTTTTCAAAACTGTATGCTATTTCCTGATTACATTATTGCCTAAGTTACCGTATTGCCATTTAAGTCCCCTTTTATCATGAACCGTTAGTGTTATGGATAGATCTATCGGGACTGACCATCCCCGTCTGGGCTGTGGTTTCTAGTTGACCATTGACACATTTAACATTCGAAGAAAATTCGTAGGATGTTTGGCAGCATCTGTATTGAGAAAATTCGTAGGATGTTTTTGTAACATCTGTATCCGTGTTGGGGCACAAACCTCGAGTACTGGTTTGATTACAGTTTATTACGTTAAGGTTCGGTGTCATGAGCTTAGGGCAATAATACAATGTGTTGGACTATTGAATGTGTTTCATAGTCTACTATTACTTAAATCTTGTGGTCCACGCTATTTCCTGATAAACCTATGAATTCACTCAACAATTTTGTTGACGTTTTAGCATGTTTTAATCTCAGGTGCTAAGGCATAAGCTTGGATGGGAGCCGTGACGGATATCTATTAGAGGGATTCTGATTTCTTAAATTCAATGAAACTTTTGTCTTATAAAATCTTAATGTCTTTTTAACAAAACTATGGGACCTAACGTGAAAACTCTGATCTTTTGTAATGACATCGAATGAATCTTATTTTAACGTCCATTTATAGTCGTTTTCTATATCTTGATTTTTGTACTTTGACGTAGCACCCCATTGTTACCTTTCCGCTGCGACCTGATTTTGGGGGTGTTACACCACTTGGGAGTTGGAGTAGCAGATAGCCTATACACTAACGACGAAAACGTCTAGCAACACTCACATTCGTTTTTAAAACCAGAAGTGTCTGAGATCAAGTTTCATAAACATTCTCAGTAGCATGATTATTTTATCCCTTGCTATAATTAGCCACCACAACCCGAAACATACCCCTTCTAACAGCCTTTTATGCTTAATAGGCATCCTAAGATTAATCTTGGTCTTCTATATTCACAAAAGGCGTAATATCGCCTCATCTAGCACGTGCCAAGGAGTAATAGTACATTTAGTTTTGAGCTTATGATT
>BQNB010122079.1:0-20347 GCA_026074375.1 Tanacetum coccineum
ATTTGTGAGACACTAAAGAGGTTAAACTTTAACTCTCTTACAAAATACACATTCTTAAAATCTAAATTACCAGTTTTGAATGTACATTTTCCTGTGATTTTCCCTCCTTTGGGGTTTCCTCCGAAGGCAACATATCCTCCATCAATCTCTTCATAGTCTGTAAGATAGGACATGTTCCCTGTCATGTGCCTTAAGCATCCACTATCAATCACTCCTTTATCTTGTAAATCCATTTGTGGATTGCCCTACACATTAGATAAGAGAATTAGCTTCTTTTAGGGACCCAAGCCATCACTGACTTGGATCTGCATTGTGCATCAACATAATCAAACTTCTTTAGGGCTGTTGTATTTAGAAACGTGGTCTAAAACTTTAGTCTTTGGTTTCTAAACCCAACAATCTGAGGCCTTTCCAGCATTAACATTATTTCCCTTAACAGCATTAACTACTGCTTTTGGCCTAGCAGTATTAACCTTTTTATCCTTAACAGTATTAACCCTCTGATTAAAATTACTGTTTTTAAATGTTGTATTCTTGTGAATGGGCCTTTTAACAGTTGAATGTGCTTTATTAAAAACATTTGTCATTGGTCTTGCACTATTCACTGTTGTTTTGGGTTGAGTAGTATTAACTGGTCTAGCAGTAGTAAGTGATACTAGGCCTAACTTCATTAATACTGCTTTTGGAACCATGTTCCTTTTAGGACTAGGGTGAGTCTTTTTGGCAAAATTCTGATGATTCACCCTTTTAGCATTGTTCCAAATAGATTTTGTATTTTGAAACTGTTTTTGATTCACCCTTTTACAATCTACCTGCAAGTGATCAAAACTTCCACACACATAGCAAGCTTTGTTAATCATCTCAAAATTACTTCCTAATCTTTGAGACATCATGTTATTCCAGTTTCTTTGATTGCCTCTAGGAGCATGAGTGTTTTGCCTATTTTGCTCAACATGATTAACAGTTTTCCATTCAGTCTTTTCTTGTTGTTTAGGTTTGACAAACTTCATCTTAGCAAAACTAGACTTAATTGTTTTCTTTTCAATCTTAGCCTGAGGCACATCTTCTTCCTCACTATCAGACACCTAATCCTCAATAATTGGAGCACCGTTATTCTTCCTAACTGCTTTAGGCTTGTCTGCACTAGCCTTAGCTTCGCTAGTCTCAACTACTGGCTTCTTAACTGTAGGCTCACTAACTATAAGCTCATTCACAAACTCTTCTAGACCAGAGAATGACAAATCAGGTTTTAGAGGCATAAAGTTTCCTGTATAGGGAGGTGGAACAACATTATACCCTAAACTTGTTTTGCACTTATCAACTATCTGATAGTCTATTAGTTTGTTTAAGTTTTTAGATGAATTCTCAAATTTTTTTGTAAGCTGAATTTCATCTTTAAGTTTTTGATACCAATTGTGAAGATCGTTTAAAACTCATCTAGGATCTATAATAACAAAAATAACAAAGTTTGTTGTTGCGCAGCGGAATTTAAACAAAGAACAATGTTATTTAACAAGGTTTATATTCATACAATCCCCAATCCTATTTGATCATGATAGAACGTGTTACCTAACTGTAACAAGGATCAAAGACACCTTTGATCTTAGGGCTAAAACGATCTTAGCTGGTGAGATCGTTGGTGTTTTCCTAAAACATGATTAAAACACCTTAAACACACACATAAACAATGTCTATGGATCTCTTTATATATAGAGTCCATCTAGACTTACAAAGGAAATCTAATTGTATTAGGAAACTAAATCTTCCCTAATCTTGATCTTTATCTTTTTAAGCAAGTCTTCTATAATCCTCCATCTTCTAGAATTCTATGTAGACGATTTTGATCCTTTTGTTTCATTCTTTTGCATCATCAAATCAATAAATCCCAACACTTTGGGGGATAATGTAATAAATACGGATGTTGGTGTCTATGCACATGAGTCAAATAAGCTTTTGGAAACAAGTTATGATACATCTAATAAATTTTTCAAAACTAGAATTTTTATCAAGGAATTAAAACTTAATATCATGACTTGTAATTATATTATCAAAGGGATGCTAATAAATCTTTTTAAGAATTTATATGTGCCGTTTAGCATTCTGTTCGACCCCAAATTGTTTTATAAGGATAGGATTAAATTGGGGCAAGTCTAACTTAAAGACTTTTCTGTAAACAAAAGTGCTTTCCGGGAGACAACCCAGAATGTATTTTCAATTTTTTATCGAGTCTGTTTTCCCAGATTGTCTATACGGCGTATCCAAACCCCATGGATACGGCGTATTGACCTTCTGGATGTTATCCAGTCTTTATTTTCAGCACAGTCTATACGACGTATTCGTTAATCAAATACAGCGTATTCGACACAGGTATCAATACGGCGTATCCTGTGGTATGGATACGGTGTATCGACTTCCTGTACAGTTTTAGGTATTTATTTCGAGTCTAACCAAACGAATACATGGAGATAGAATTGCAATTGTTTTCTGATAGGTCACATGAATCTTGAATCAATCATATCAACATGTAAGATTAGAGAGAATGAGAGCAAGTGAAGGGAAAATTCAAATCTTATTATGGAGGGAAAATGATAGTTAGTTACAAGAGCATCACCCTCTAATGAAGATTAGAGGGCTATTCTACCAAGCAAAATATCAGGGGAGTTTCTCATTCTAATTTTTTTTAATTCCCGTTTTTAATGTTTTATCTATACAATGAGACGATTGTATAATTTAAGTGGGAAGGATGGAATTAAATTTATACTATTCTTAATTTTTTCACACTAAAATGCTAAAAATCTGGATAGGGGCCCCATGCTCAATATAAAAAAATTCAAGTAAAAAAAAAAAAAGCATACTTTGTGAAATTACTTGTACATAACCCGCACTCAATAACCCTATGTTAGTTATTATGAATGATTTAACCTTATCCTTTTTTCAAATGTTTACCCAAAGTCTACAAAATTTTGAGGTTTTGTGCGATTGATGTAGTAGACTTTAGAACTTGGCTTGGTATATCTATTCGAGACCGCGGTGATAAGTACTACGGATTTAGATGAAGTAACTTATTTAAATTGGTAAATTTTAGGATTACACCCAAATCGCCTTTGCATGTTGCTTATTAACTAACTACACTGGTTAGTTAACCCCCTTATAAACCCTTTGTTTACTCTCACTTTAAGAGTAAGATACCCCTAGAACAACCCGTAGAGCCAATCCTTTAGGAACTACACCAATTATTTGTTTCATTACACCTTTACACCTTAGCCTACCCTGTTAGATTAAGTTTATTTTACAGTTGCTAGTTGCTTAAAGTGAAAAGTTTGTATTTCCCGAGTCTTGTGTCTATTTTGGTACAGTTGGAAGAAATTTGCACATCGCAAATGGGAATGTATATTATAGTCAAAACTCATGTATTTTTACTACAATCGTAATTATTGGTAACTGAAGTCCGAAGACATGAAGGATTAAATCGAAGGAATTATCTGGAATTATTATGATCATGAAGATGGTGAAATTACACCGAGTTTCGTAGTATAGTGTTAGTTAAAAAAAAGCGGAAAAAGTTAAAAAAAATCGCAACAAAAAAAGAGAAAGAAAGTTTGAAGATAATTGTTTTACAACTACCGAAGGAATTACACGAAAGATCGATTATTCGATGATACGTCTTACAAATCGACGATGTAGAGTATCGTATAAAGTGGAAGATATCGCCACTTGCCTTGTAAAGTATGTAAAGCATGGGATGATTGGGAAGTTGGCAGTTACGGGACGCCAACATAGGTTTTGTTTGTTTTTTTTATCTAGATCAAGACATTTGTAAAATAGTTGGTGTCTTTATCATGGCAAACGGTCGGAAAAAAAGTGTCTAGCAACTGTTATTTTAGACTAATCTATTTTGTTTCATATTTTTATTAACAACAATTTAATTCCCTGTCCTAATCACTTAACATGGGATATTATACCACGCATGAGGATGTAAATCGAGCGTGCATGTCTATTCTGTCGTTACGGCCATGTATGCATGTCTGAGCTGACTTGTTGGTTTATTACTATTGGTGAAAGTTAGAAGATCCATACCCTATATTACTCTACTAGTCCTACTCTTTAGCTTATTCAAGGTGGGAGTGAGCAGTCACATATGTCTATCCCATCATTACGGGTGTGTATGTGTGGTCTTTGTCGCCCTCCTGGAATATTGGTATCGATAAAGATTAGTTAGAGTAATCAACCCTAAGCCTTCTCATACAAACCCATATTTTACCTTTATAAACTTGTTACTCCTTAGCTTTAGCGGTGGAGATGTGTATCCTTGCCAAGCCTATGATAGAATACTCGTCATGACCGAGCAATTGAGTGAATTAGTTACATGTTACCACATAGATTAGTTGAGTGATTTGAGTGTTTTCATCTTCCTATTTTCGTGAGGTGTTTGGTTGTGTACTTGTAATAGATCGAATAAATGCTTTAACAGAAAATATCCTTAGGGATACATTTTTATAAACTTCTAAAGGCTACTTGAGGACAAGTAGGATTCAAGTGGGGGATATTTGATGACATCAAATAACGTCTATTTTATAGCATCATTTATCTTATGTAATTAACCCATTTTGTATAATTATTGCAAAGAATTGTTACTTAGTCGTTTATATTTGAGAATTGCAGTAATTAATGAAGTACTTGGGAAATATTAGCAAAAGGCGCGCATTCTGGAAGCTTAAATGAAGATATTTTTGAAGATGTACTATTCTGAAGATAAATATGCCGTAATCTATCTAATACGATTATGGTGTTATCCGAGCCTGCACTCACCAAAGTTACATGGAAACTTTTCAATCTACGCCGATCCAGAAAAGAACCAATACGTCATATTGGAAATATGTAATGGAATTATAATATTCTTGAAGATATTCAAGCGTGGTCCCTACTAGGTCTAAAAAACTCTATTACGCCGTAGCCAATCCATTAGATACACTGATCAAACCGAATTCCAGACAGTAATAAAGTAGAAAAACCAAAAATGATTTAAAGTGGTGCTAAATCAAATTCTCCGATACCAAACCTAACAAAAGTCGATTCTAAGAATATAAAAAAGCAGAATAAGGTCTTGCAACGCATTCCAATCCATAGGAGACAATGTGTAATTTCTTATACTTTTGTAATCGTTCAGTTTTTGGTATCATTCGTTAACTCGGTTAGTTTACTTTGGCTAAAACAATTACTCTTGTATTAATTATGATGTTTGAAGGCTAATACCTTCGAGTATTAGCCATTATTATGAAGATCTGAATGTTTAGTTTTGTTTATATCTTGATTGCTTAATTTATCATTGAATTTCTTATTTATGTTTATCAACTTATACTTGTTTACGTGCTTTTGTATGCGACCTGTCATTCAACTAGATCTAGTGATACGGACCAAGTAATCTAGATGCCGGGATAGCTCTCCATATAGTAATTTATACATCTAGAATCATAGGATCACAAATATTGTCCTTCTAAAATCGTGCTAAGGATACGCTTCTGGCTTAACTAGTTAACGAAAATTGCCTTTGGTTTATTGAACATGTTAACTAGTAGGTGAATCTAGATAATTCAACAAATATTGTTATGATTTTATTGGATAGTTGGACAAGTGGACTACTAGTGTATAAATTGCCATTAAGCAGTAAGTGGGTAAAGTCTCTATGAGCTAGGGTTTAACAAGATCACCATTGCTTTAATCCCTAAGATAAATTATAATCAGCAAATAAGGATGCTTTATGCGGATGCTTTAATTGTGACAGAATTAATGTGTCTAGGTCTTAGGATGAAGTCCCGCCTAAGTCTAAGAATGATATGCCTCTTCGAGATAAGTAATCATTGCACTGAATAAACAAACCAACTTCTAATCGGATTAATGATGGCTAATACAGTTTTCTATCATAAGGCTCGACCACTCTTTTATCTTCTGTTAATTTGATCGCGTAGGTTAAAGTGTTTTTAATTGATTGTAGTCACCACCCAAACCCGTGCCAGTCTCTCAGGCTGAAACCCCCTTTTACCTGTTAGAATTAGGATTAGAACTAACATAAGATTAGCATAGGTTTGACTTAGATTAGAATTAACTTAGATTAGATAAACCAAAATATAAATAAATTAAGAGATTTAACCTCGCTTCAAGTGTTCGACACCCTACTTACCACGAATCTACCACCGACCGGGTACACTGCCCATTAAAGTGTTGTTTTTGGTTAAGTCGGCAAAATATAAATTTAAAACTTAAACTATCATAAATAAACACCATACAACGACACATCATGAGTTCAAGAAACCCTCTCACCATCTAATTTAATCTCATTATAAAGTTGAACAATTGTCAGGATAATTAAGAATTTATTTTGAAAACTTCATTTTGCAATTCCTTCATTTAATGCCATGATATTGAATTACTTTTTATGTTCTTTACTGATATAATTCCATCTTACGTGAGTTTATGAATTATCTGGTTCTTTGCACATGCAGAAGTTCCATGACGCAACTGGTATCCCCATATTACCTCCGAGAAAACCATCTTGGCTACCTGAACATTTGATAAGACATGCTTCATTATTTTTTGTTTTTTGAAATTTTTTCTAATAAAGCTCATTTCTAACCAGGTAATTCTATGTCAAGACTGCAAAAATCCAATTTCAGATTACTTAAGCCCCATATTTGAGTTTGTAAATGTATGTTTAAATTAACATACATGTTAATGTGCAAATTTATGCAATTGCTCAACTTCAAACCATGAGCTGTACTTTTTAGATTTTTATCCAAACACCAGCTCCCCATTTCTAAATGTGTTACTGCTCGCGCCACTCATCCTCTTAATTATTGATGTAAGCATTTTACTTTGTTTATGTTGACTTCTATAGTAGCTGCCCAATCTTTTAAAATTATTGCAACATGGGATAAATGCCAGGGCCACACTACTAACTGTATTGTTAAACGAAGGTCTGACCAGTATCATCATGCCCGCTACAAGTCCGGTAACTCTCATTGAACACCTTTAGGCTTTAGCCATGACAATAAGTCAACTCCCTAATATAATTGTGTTGGATGACCTTATGTTTAAATGTGGGGCAATTGAAAAGTGTGAAGTACTATGGCTATGAGTATATAGACAGATTAGAAAATCTCAAACTATTCCGTAGTGAAATTGTTATTTGACAACATGACAACTTTTTCAATTGCTCCTAAACATTTCAGAAAATAAAAATTTGAACTGAGATCGATATGAGTGCCTTAAGTTCCTATTGCAGATGATGTAGCAGATATATTAAATGACAAGCTGTCTACCGAAGATATCTACAGACCGCCTTGATTGTAAATGGTGCAAAGGTACATTTAGTTTGTTAATTATATGTAACTCTCTAAGCAATATGCCCGAGGGGCGGATTTGTTTTGTGAGTATCCAAGTAATAAATTAAGTAACAGTTAACGAATTACGAACAATGTGAAATTTTTATAGAGTGAATATCCGATAAGAGAAAATAAAACTTAATAAATTATTCGCTATTACAAAGTATATGATTTTAGTTCAAATGCAAAATAAAGCTACTTTATATACAATGTTTGTGTATTTCATATCTTTATCATCAGCCCACTAGATCTTCAAATCCTTCATGCTCTTTCCCCTTGAGAATCGGACATATAGTTGCCCATGAGAGAAAACCGGCCTTTGAAGAAACAACCCAACCTTAGACAATGTTTATCTTTGATTTTTATTAATGGTCATACCAAAGCAAACTTGAACGGGAAACTGTTATCGGATTAGTAAGCTTTTAAAAAATCAAATAAGTAACAACTTTAATGAGAATGATAACAAATACTGTAAAACATAACATTGACATACTTTTTCAACAGATGGTTAAATCTTTAAAATCACAAGTAAATAAGAAAAAATACGACTAATCAATTATCACTTAAAGGTGGCAATCGACCCTGACCGAACACAACATTTTAGAGTAAATATACTATTTATGTGACACATCTGCAACACCTACACACGCTCAAATAAAGTCATATACAATTAAAGGCCTTGTTGTTTGCTCATTTTGTATGTAAATATGTCAACACATGTTGTTGATAGATTTTTCTACCATCATATTCCTCCCCACCTGAAATGCATTCTCCATATTAGAGCAACATGCATGATTCTTTTCTTAATGCTTTAGCTTAATCTATAACTTTCACTTAATACCCTTGTGAAATAAAGATATATCAGATTAACTTATGTGTACAATTTAGATAAATAATTAAATTGGTAATATTGGTAGGTAACTAATCATTACTCACAAGCTTAAGAATCATGTGAATGTGTCCATATACATCTAATCACAGTACCCTTGTTATCATTATAGTCCTCCTATGGATCCATCTATAATTGGATTTCGACTCGGCTAAGCTAATCATAAATTTATAGGTATGACTCGATTAGAATCACCAAAGAAACAAAAATATTTAAAGTATAGTAGTTTCAATTTTCAAATAAGTTTTGTATTGACGTACTACCTTAAGTATCAGTCTATTTTTTAAGTCAAACACTTCATATGTTTTTTATAAAATCCAAAAAAGTTGCAAGAATAACACTTTTTTAATCTAACAAAAAGTTGCCGAAATAACCCTATGTTGTTAAGGACATTAAACATGAAATTCACACAAACGGCCAAGAACGTAGTCAAATAAGAAAAATAAAAAGTAAGCATTTTTAAAACTGAGCTTTGTAAAACTTAAGGCATGGTTTCCTAGCTCTTCTCATCGGAAAGTGAAAAAGACAAGAAAGGATGTCTTCGTTGAGGTAAGTAAAAAAAACGACCGGTTATTTAGCTTTAGCCAAGCAATTATGTCATCCTAAATTGGCAACACGTCGCCCATGCCTGGCAAATTTCTTACCATAAACCACACATGTGACGAAAAACAGCCTTGATACATGATTACGTAAACTACTCATTAGTATTAGCAACCAACCTTTTTGGTGGGTTAGAGTTATTTTCTTGGGTAGGTGCGAAATCTAGCTTCTTCCTTTCCCTGTTCTGCTTTAGATGCCTGCTAATGTTATTCAACCAAAAAGTGAACAAAGGTTAACCAAATATTTTGGAATTTCATGAGCACATGAAAATGTTACTTGAAATTAACATTTTATGAGCAGATGAATAAAGGTCAACCAAAGTTACAGGTGCAATTTCAAGGCTTGGTAAAACTACAATTTGTTCTTGTTGCTAAGCTCGAGTATTCTACTTGCTATGCACTCGTATTCTACTTGCTATTCACTTGTATATTAACAACCAGAGTATTGGTCAAGAATATAGCAGACAAAAAAAGATCAGATCTAAATGAGTGTGTTTCGTTGCTGTCAGGGGTTGTTTGGATTGATGATCTAATTGGTTGTTTCAATGGCTTATATTCGGGGTGTTTTATTTCTGAAAAAAAGCAACTAATGGGTTACTATGTTAAGGGTGTGTGATGTTGTTGTAAGATGGTGTTTGTATGGCTGTTTTATGGGTGTGTTTAGTTATAGTCAGGGGCTGTTTGGATTGCTAATAAAATGGTTGTTTGGATAGATAATGTTAATGGATGTATGGATTGCTAGAAGAAACAATACCTGAAAGACATCATACTCTTTAAATTCAAATAGTTTCTATAAATAGCAGCTTATTGACAAGGCCTCTGCAATAATCTCCATTGCTTGAGTTGCTGACTCGAACATTTTCAATACAGAAGTTCAGCAGCAAGCAAGCTTTCTATGCGCATGATGAGCAGCAAGCTTCATCCCTTTTATTAATTCTTGACAGTCCTTAGCGATCCCCCTTCCTGAAGAGTAACAAATTGCTACTTCATACATAGCATGAAAATTTAAACGTTATTCAGCTCGTAAATACCAACTCGCTTGTAGAAAAACATAACAAAATTAAGAATTTGATCTTGAATTATAACAGTGATGCTTTAGAGTTGAATCAAAGGATCTATTAAAAGTAATTATTGTAATAACATTTATTTAGTAATCTTAGATAATGATAAACCAACCTGCAATGTGGTACATGACATTGAGATTCTTTACATGCTCGGCCATGTAGTTGAAGGAGATACCACAGTTTCTTGCAAAAGTTGCTTATCTTTTATATCAATTTTTTTTATAAGGGGGTGTTTGGGATTGCTTACTAAAGCTGCTTATGTATTTACTACATATTGACAAAAGTCATAAAATAGATAAGCAGTGTTAAGATGTTTAAGGTTACTTACTCGAAATGCTTATCGCATTCATCATATTTTTAAAAAAAATTGGGAATGCTTGCTGCAAGTATCTATCTTCTACATTTTTTCTAAGGAGTTGTTGCTAAGTGCTTCTTTAAATTTCTGATCCGAGTTCAAACCGTGTTATACCACCAGGTTCAGTGAGGTTTTTTAGGATTTATGGAGGTGCTAATTAGGTCGGGTTTTAAAGAGCCATTTTTTTGTTCCTCTCATCTGATGGAAATTATGACTGGAATTTATAGCGAGAATAGGAACATATATAGTCACTAAATAACTTAACTGGTGAGATACTTACAACAGTTGAAAAAGTCTTTGCTATCCCTCTAGTTGTTCAAATTAACATCTTAGTGACCTGCCATTTGGTGACTTTTTTGGTGACTTTTTTGAAGAGGCTGCCTGACTGCATATTTTGGCTATACTACAAATATATGAATACTTTAACCACAAAAATTTTCTTGCATAAGCCTAATTTCTAATGAATTCATGATATAAAAAAATGAAATTTAGCTTCTAGAAATATAACTATCAGCTCAGTTAGTTCATTGTCACCACATTGTGCGAAGTTGATAGGAATTCTATATGTGTTGCTTCATTTATCGCTAACATACAAAGGTTGGCTTGGATAGTGAGGCAAAATTGCTCTATGAATAAAGCGTACTCAAACCTAAAAGTATCAAGGGGTACATAGGTTAATGTTGTTTTTATACATTTTAGCCATTATCCTATGACCTCAAAAACCAATGACAAAGTCCTATAGTTGCTATTATTTTTTTAAAACGCAATATTACCTTAGCAATTCCATCTCATATATTATCAAAAACCAATGACAAAGTGCTATTTAGGACCTCAAAAACCAATGACAAAGTCCCATATCGGGATCGATATTTTGCATAAAACATAAAAGAAAAAAGAGACGTAAAACCCACCTCTTGTTTAGACTTAATTAGATGTCGAACAAAGTGCTAGTGCAGCCTCTCATCATCATAGTTTATCAACATTTGTTCAAAACCATTTTTTTGTGAAAAAAATATGAATGAGATGACATTTTTTTATCAACTAACATTACAGAACCAAAAAATATTTAAATTAAACCATAAACCATTAACAAAAATTGTACCTTTTCAATGTATATAGTAATTTAAACTGGAGTTGGAGGTTTAACATACCTTGCGAGTAAAGATTCAATTTTGTAATAAGAACCCTAACAAATTCATCAAGATGCTGCTTTCGATGTTGTGGGTTGATTAATCTCTCAATGACCCTAACATATAAACACAAAACAAAGGATGATTGTGTGAACATCTGCTTCATTATGATCCGATCCAACAATCTAGAACCGTGTATTGGATACATGATAATCAAAAGAAGAAATTTTTGATATTGATGTAATGAGCAACTACGAAACCTCAAACGACACAACACAAAAACAAATAAAAATGAAATCGTGTCATAACATAAAAATAAAATGAATCAAATATTTGCATACCTTTGATTTGGTTAATCTCGGTGAAACCTCCTTTTTGATTGATTTTGTGTGTGAGATTAACATTGTGTGCTATGTGATTTATATAGGTTTTTTATAATAATTGTTTGGTCAAAGTTTCCAGTTTCAATTGCCGGTTTAATGCTCTGTTTTTAAATTTGAAATAATCTTGATTTTTTATTATTGAATTGAGAAGAGATGCCAACTCTTTAGGGCATTATTTTTGGAACTGATTAGCCGTTTCATTTTTTTTTCTCATATCGTGGAAATAAGTTAGTTTTTCTATTTGTTATGTATTTGATTTTTAAAAACTTGCCACAACTACCATTGTGGTCTAATGGTTGAAGCAATTGTTGTGGATCCTTAGACCAGGGTTCGAATCCTTTGGTTGGCATATGTTTTTAACATTAATGCTCGAATTACCTACTAAAGGTATAATTAAGTTGGCAGATGTGGCATTACGTGCTGCATAGGTGGAATAAAATTTGCCTGCGTGGAATTCACAGGTAGTGACGTGGATTAAACTTGCCTACGTGGACTTCATAGATGGTGACGTGGATTAAAATGTAGGTGAGGTGTGGCTTTGTTTATTGATGATGTGGCATTAATGTGGGTGAGTTATCATTCTTATATCCACTTATATATAATGTAAGATTATAGATAGTATAGATAGAGATGTAATAATCTACGATTCCCTTTTTCTCTCCTATAACTGATCGGCTACTAAAACCCTTGAATCTCATCGGATCTGACCTTCTCTTTCGGATCTGACCTTCTTTACCTGAATCTCATAGGGAGGGGGGGTTCAATCATGGTTAAACTTAAAAACATTACTGATACAAGCGGATGGACATGGATATTCCGTAACAACAAGAGTGTGGAAAAACAAATTGATTATCCGTTTCATAAAGAGGTGGAAAAACTAGCGACATCCTTTTACGTATCTAATATACCTAACTCGGTAAATGCAAAAGGCTTGTGGAAGATCTGTGCATCTCACGGATGATTGGTCGATACTTTCATCAAAAATAAATTACTCAAATGGAGGTTTGTTAATAATATTTTAAAAAGTTTCGGTTTAATTGTTTTCTTTAGGAACAAAAGATGAGGACCTATAAATTTGGTTAAATTGTTGTTGAATATTTGGATTGGTATCTATCATTTATATATATATCAGTTGCTCGTTTTTAAAGAACCTCTGCTAAGAGATCCTAATTCAACCACAACATCACGACAAAAGAAAAAAAAACCTAAACCTAACCCTAGTAGTTACTACATCCCTCTTAAGAACAAAGACAAGTTCCCTGATCTTCCTTCGTTTTCTTCTGTAACAAATGGTATTGCAAAACCTACTGTGGATACCTCTTCAACAAATGTTAATATACGAGCTTTAGTCCTCGATGATCAAGACCTCATTAATGTTGAAGACCTATCTATGGTGTTATTGGTGAAGCTAAAGGACATGAATTCAATGAGTAATATGTATGTGATATGTAGAAATGAAGGTTTTACGGAATTGAAAATTCATCATGTTAGGGGCCCTTGGATATGGATTCAATTCCTTTCGAGTTCATCAGCAGATAACTTCCAAACTAATGCTTCCGTAAAGAGTATTTATTCTTGCATCAAAACTGCTACACCTTCCTTTAAAGTTGATGAAATACGATCTGGATTGAGATTCACGGTCTTCCTTTATGTGCTTGGGGATCAAATGCATACAATAAAGTAGCAGATATGTTTGGAAAATTCATGTTTTTTAAAGCTGAGGAATCAACGGAAATGAGTTCAGGTAGGATTTGTATTTCTACTAAGTCGCATAATTTTGTTTCAGAAAAAGTGTTAGTTAAAGTACACGGGGTGAATTATGATGTTCATGTGCATGAGTTAGGAACATGGAACATAAATATTTTTGATGAAACACTTGATTCCTTCGGCAGCATAGATGTCAATGGTATAGAAAAGGTGGAGGATTTTGTAGATGAAATTTCTTTGACCGATTTGAATGACTTGAAAGAAACTATAAACGAATTGGCAAGCAATGAAATTCAACATCCAATCAGCAAAAAGAACATAGACCAAGAAGATGACATTAGCAACATATCTCCTGAAATTAAGGTTTCCTCGGACCTAAGTCGGCTTCTAGGTTTTGAACATATGAAAAGAACTTCTAGTAAGGGATCTACTTCTTTTGCTAGATACCGAAAGAAAGACATAAAAGGAGTTTCCGTTATTGAATAATTACGAGATAGGATGATTCCTTAGTATGTTTTGATTGTTAGAGGGTCGTAAAAAAAATCTCAAAAGAAAGATCATTGGGTATTGGTGTTGCATATATTGATAAATGAATTATATCCATTAATAGTTGTGGTTACGGAAGAGAATGGAAAAAAACGTGTTTGGAATTAGAGACTTATGTGTGGGGAATAAAAGGCTTTTAACTGTTACCTACGGTTGGTTCAAGTTAACTATTGCTAGTTATGGAAAGATTTACTATGCTGATTATAGTTTCTACTACTAGTGGAAGACTACAAAATACTCTCTAAGTCATTACTACTGTTGTTGTTAAAGTTACTACTGCTAAGTATTAGTTATACTTCTGTTAGAGAGAGTTTTGATGTCAGTTCTATAAGTTAGTACTGTTAGTTATATGGTTATTATTGTGATGTGATAAGACTGTTAATGTATATCTTAGTACTACTTATGTGATAAGAATGAGATATTTTAGGAAAAGATATGATATAATAGAAACGTATTGTAAACCCATTAGGGTTCCTTGGTGTATAAAAGGAGACCCTAAGGTATGTAGGTTGATATATCTTTTACATAGTCATTTATAGCTTCAAGATTTTGTAACCCTAACACTATTAAGAGTGTTCGTATTAATATATTGAGGCTGAAAGTTTGGTAAACTGTTTGTCATTGTTCTTAATATTTTATTACTTGTTCTTTTTAGTATCATAGACTAGATTCCGCATAGTCTTTGATATATTCAATCAAAGTTTCTATCATAGTTGTCTTGAATTTATTCAATACAACTTAGCCTTAAACAAGTTAAGCAAGATCTATTAGAAGTTGGGATCAACAAGTGGTATCAGAGCTTATAAGAAGCTTTGAATAAGAAGAAACTTTACTACACACATGATCTACTTTTTCAGGAAACAATAGAATCTCAATCTACTCAAACCATTAAGCTACCCATACCTCAACCAGAAGAGTATAATCTCTGGAAGATGAGGATGGAGCATTACCTACAATGCATTGATTACACTTTATGGGAGATCGTAGAGAATGGTAATGCACCCATAGTAACAAAAATTGTTGATGGTAAGGAGACTGCTATCCCTTCTAAAACTGTTGAAGACAAGGCACAAAGAAGGGCAGAGTTAAAGGCAAGAAGCACTTTGTTGATGGCCTTACCTAATGAGCATCAATTAAAGTTCAACACATACAAGGAAGCTAAGACACTGATGTAGGCTATTGAGAACCAATTTGGAGGTAATATTGCTACAAAGAAAACTCAAAAAAATCTTCTAAAATAGCAATATGAAAACTTTGCTGCATCCAGCATAGAAGTGATTAAGCAAACCTATGAAAGGCTTCAAAAACAAATTAGTCAACTGGAGATGCATGGTGAAGTTATCTCTTAAGAAGACATCAATCAGAAGTTCTTGAGAAGTTTGTCACAAGAATGGTGTATGCCTACTATTGTGTGGAGGAACAAACCAGAACTTAAGACATTAAGTTTGGATGACCTTTTCACCAATCTGAAGGTTTATGAAGCAGAGGTCAAGGGGACATCTAGCTCAACCACAAACTCACACAATGTAGCCTTTCTGTCCTCTAGCAGCACTAACAGTGCAACTAGAGCAGTTAATACTGCTCAAGGTGTTAATACTACTAGCACTCAGGGAGCTGCTAGTAGCTCAATAACTGTTGAAAATTTAAGTGATGCTGTAATTTATTCCTTCTTTGCTAGGCCTTAACAGCATTAGCCCCTTTTTCCTTATTTTCCATTACTACTACTCTATCCCCAGCAGTAGTATGTTTTACCCAGACAGTATTAACATTTTTATTGACAATATTGTTCTTGTTTGCAAAAAGTCTGTTAAAAGGCCTTGAACTTTGTTAATATCCTCTTTTGAAAGCATTTGTTTTTTTTTATCTAGGATGGTTCACAATTGGTTTTGAGGCAATAGTATTAACAGATCTGATAGTATTAACTGCTTTTGTGTTAGCAGTACTAACTGGTCTGACAGTATTAACTGCTGCAGCAGCAGTATTAACATTTGCACCAGCAGTATTAATTTTTCTAGTCCTGGTTAATACTGCTTGTGGAACAAAACTTCTTTTGGGGTGAGGGTGAGTCATTTTATTAGTAAAGTTCTTGTGATTCACCCTTCTTGAGTTGTTCTACACTGGCTTTACAACCTTTTTATCACACACATAATGTAGATGCTCAAAACTACCACAAACATAACAAGCTTTATTAATCATTTTAAAATCACTTCCTAGTCTTTGGGACATAAGATTGTTCCAATTTCTTTGGTTCCCTCTAGGATGGTGTTTGTGTTATTTAGGAGCATCTGTTTCCTTAACAGTCTTAATAGATTTTATCTTTTCAGTGCTAGGTCTAACAGTATAATCTATCTTACTTTCATCATTAGAATTCCTATCCTCAATGATTAGAGCACTAGTGTTGTTCATCCTAATAGTATTAGATTCAACTGTGTTGGAAACACCCTTATTTTCAACTATCTTAGCATTATAAGGTGTAACAACAGTATTAACATCCAAAGTTTCACTTTTAAAAAATTCATCTATAAATGTTAGATCAAGTTTGCGAGGTATGAAATTCCCTGACAGAGGTGGGGGAACTGATTGATATCCCTTATCTGATCCAGACTTATCAGTTAAATTTACATAATTTTCTACTGCAGGAGGAGCTGCAGTAGCTGCATCATATCCTAGTCATGTTTAAATTTGTCAATTACTTGACTTTCCAATAAATCATTTAAGGACTTGGATGAATTTTGAAACTTTTCTAATGTTTGTTTTAATTTATCTCTTTCTTTTTCTGCTTTTTCCAAATTCATTTTGTATTCATTTAAAGCATTATCTCTTAGTCTAACTTCAAGTTTTAAAACATTTATGCTCTCTTCAAACACAGTCTCATTTTTCTTATAGTGAGCTAGTCTAGCTTCAACTGATTGTAAACCTGCTTTATAAGATAATAAATTAAATTGAGACTTTTTGTAATCAGAAGACAAACTATCATATTGTTCTTTAAGAGTAGCATAAGCTTTTACACATGTTTTGGAACAAGAATCTACCTCAGAATCTGAACCAAAAGAACTTCCTGAAGATGTAAATGCCATCAAAGCATGGTTTGTAGGTTGCTCTTCTTCAACTTGGTAGCTCCAGTCATATCCTCTAATTCCATCTTGAGCTATCAATGCATTCTGAGTAGGAGACTCTATTAGGACAGTTCTTGAATTATTCTCTCTTCCTTTGTTCTCCTGATTTCTTGGAAACCTACATTCTCTTGCAAAGTATCTGTGTTTATGACAATTGTAGTATTCCACTTTTGAGTTGTCAAAACCAACTCTTTGACCATTTATGTCTAGCTTCCTCCCTGTTCTCTTGATAAACCTTCTTGCTCTGATTGTCAGCATGGCCATCTCCCATTGAAGATCCATTTCTTCCAGATCATCAGAATGATGTTGTTCCAGATCTTCTTGAGAAAGTTGAGGAGAGTTGGGTTGACTTGCAAGGAAAGCACATATCACAACATCACAAAGATTATCTAGAGATGTAGAGTTAACACCATTACCTTGAGTATGAGTAGTACTAACTCCATGAGCAGTAATATCTGCTTTGTTACTGTTGTTGGTGTTGTTAGTGCTGTTGGAGACAAAGGCCACATTCTGTGAATTTTGACTTGTGCTTGATGAACTTGTAAGTTCAGGTTCATATATCTTCTAGTTATTATACAAGTCATCCAAGCTGATGGTTTTAATTTCTACCTTGTTCCTCCAGATTAAGGCATGAGTCTTCCATTCAGATGGAAGACTGCTCAAGAGCTTTAGGTTCATATCTTCTTGGCTAATCACTTCTCCTTGAATCTCCAACTGACTGATAAGTTTTTGTAACCTATTAAAGGTTTAATCCATTGATTCTGAACTTAATGCAGCAAGGTTCTCATATTGTTGTTTGAGAAGTGTGCTCTGAACCTTCTTGGACTCCTTGTTCCCTCTATACCTTTTCTCTATAGCCTCCATTAGTAACTTTGCATCTTGATATGAGTGGAACTTTAGTTGGTCTTTGTTTGGAAGTGCCATTAATAGGGTTGCTCTTGCTTTCATTTCATTTCTTATATCTTGTTTTTCTTCAGTAGTGGTGGGTTCATACTCCGGTTCAACTGTTCCAACAGTTCTCCTAAGCACTTTGTTCCTATTCTTAATTACTTCCTATAGGGAGTAATCAGTCATAAGTAAATATTGTTCTATCCTTATGAGCCAGAGATCATAGTCTCCTGGGTTGAGGATAGATAGTCTTGTAGTCAGATTGGTAGTGGTAGTTCCTACCTCCATCTTATCACTGAAAAAATAGATCTTGGATGATTTGGTTGATTCTTCTTCTTCAAAGCTTCAAAACAAGCTCTGATACCACTTGTTGATCCTAATGAATAGATCTTTAACTCCTTAGCTTGTAAGGTTTAGTACCCTTGGATAAATCCAAAAATACTAAGAATGAAACTTTGATTGAATGATATATATTATACGGAAACTAGTATATATCACTAAAAAGTATTCTCAATCAAACAGTAAAGTATGTTTTGATACAAAGATATAATCAACACAACAAGCTTCAATATATATTAATACAATCACTCTGACTTAGTGATAGGGTTTACAACCTTGAAGCTACGAACTCTATGGAAAACTGAGATGGAAAACTTATGTGTTTCTATACCCTAGGATCTCCTTTTATACACCAAGGAGTCCTACAAGGCTTACAATACATTCCTAACTTATCATGATCTTTTCTATAGATAAACGTAATCTCTTAATCAAATAAGTTATACATATCCTTTACAAAAATAACTTAATACTTATCTTCGTAAGTATTCTTGTTCTCCAATCTTTATCTCTTTAATCCGTCTTTATCCTCTTGACAGCAGTAAGTCTTCTAGCAGTTGTAATTCAGCAACAGTTGTATCTTTATAACCAGCAGCACTAACTGAGCATAAGCAGTAGTAAGTACTAGCAGTACTAACTTTACGCTAACAGTTGTAACTTTACTCTAGCAGTACTAAGTTATACTAACAGTACTAAGTTACACTAGCAGTAGTAACTTTTGTACTAACAGTACTAACTACTTAGCATATTTTCAGTCTTCAACTCTGAGCAGTCTTAACTTCTACTGACAGTAGTAACTCAATACTAACAGTACTAAATTATACTAACATTAGTAACTAGCAGTGGTAACATTATACTACCAGTACTAACTACTTAGTATAATTTCCATTATGTACCTGAGTAGTAGTAAGAATCATTAAAGTCTTTTAAGTCCCACTCGGGGAGACCTCCAATGAATTTCTCAACCCGATCCTCCTCTTCGGGGACCATCTTGGTGTACATCATAGTCAACTCTTGAAATCTCTGAGTATAAGCAACCAAATCATTGTTCTTCACTATCAAATTCCATAGCTCATACTCCATCTTTTAAATTTCATTTCTTGGGCAATACACTTCAGTCATTAACTTCATGAGCTCTCTTCATGACATGGCAAATGCAGCCTCAGTTCCAACGTTCCTCTTATGTGAGTTCCACCAAGTTAAAGCATTGTTCAACAAGGTGCAAGTAACATACTTAACTTGATATTTATCTAGACAAATGCTGATATGAAACACTGTTTCCATCTTCTCAAACCACCTTATTAACCTGGCAACTCTTTTCGTTCCCTTGACACTTCATGAAGTCTTGGTATGTACACTCTCGAGCAAAAGGCCTAGCCCCTCTATCATTCTCATTTGGATTTCCATTTCCACCATTTCCATTTCCACCATTTTCATCTCCACCATTTCCATATCCACCATTTCCATCTCTACCATTTCCATTATCGTCGTTGCTGCCGTTTTGGCTTTGACTTTCAGCCTCGAGAGCATTTGCAGCACGGGTTTCCTCATAAGCAGCCAACGCTTCCTCCACTCGTCAGTTCATGGGTTCTTTGATTGCCTTTGGGGTCATACCAGAACGAGTGATAGTCATGTTTTATACCATAAGACATAGCACACGGTGAGATTCGATACGAGATACAGCCACTATAAATGGTAATTAAGGTTTATATAGGAAAATACAATAGAACATGTTTTGCCAGAACAAGTAAATAACATTAAAGAAGAACATGCAAGAAAATCAAAACAAGCTTTTCATATCATATATAAAAGCATCAGTCGGTTACATTCAAACTGTAACACCCCCAAAAACTTGTCGCAACGGAAATTGTGTACGGGGGCGTTACTTCATAATACAACAACACAAGATACAAGAGAACGACCTCTAAATGTGTCGTTTGAAAAGTAATCTCGTT
>BQNB010122080.1:886-20347 GCA_026074375.1 Tanacetum coccineum
GGGTTTGTGTTTTGGGGAAAAAATGGGAGGCCGGAGAAGGGAAAATGGATGTGGATTGGATAATATTTGTATTTTATATTATTGTTATTTTTATTATCTTTTAAAATAATATATTAAAATATTAAAATTATTTTTGGTGAGAAAATATTTAGAGTATTTTTCGATGTTTGTTGTTTATATGTCAATATAAATATAAATTGAACCGTACTAGACGGGTAACTCGACATGCGATTTTGATTTTTTTTATTTCGGATTAAGCGGTTCGGTTTGGTTCGTTGGTTTCTCATGTTTTTTGAACACTCCTAGTCGATCGACAATGCTTATCAACATTAACTTTTAAAAATTACTGACAAGTACTATCGTCACTTTTATACCGAGAAATATCCTACATGTATTTAGTGACAAAATTAGTGACCACTTTTAAGCTTGGTCACTAACTGTTTACGGATGACCAAATATTAGTGTCCATGTACTATATGGTCACTATTTCGCCTAAATAGTGACCAAACGAAAAGTCGGCACTAAATTTTGGTCACTAAATGCCCTTTTTCTTGTAGTGCCAATTATGCACAATGGATCCATATCATTAGGCACTTGAATTCTTTTATTGGTTTTCGTTGATAAAATGAGCATTGATGTTATTTTAAAATGAAATTAACTTTTCAATATAATGTTTTAGTGGTAGTTTTTAGCGCATGAATCTCAAGCATTTGGTAGTTGAAAACTTTGGAGTTAGGCATAATCTTGTTCTCAAATTCAATTTTGTTCTTTTAACTGCAAAAAACTGAAACTACAAAAACAAGTCTGAATTGATTTCTTATTGTTACCGAACAATGAAATTACTATTTTTATACATCCTAATAAGCGTTATGAATAGAGAAAAAATGGTGTTGGGCTTATTTAAGCCCCTGTTTGTGATGTCCCACACGGCCCAAAAAGTTTTAGTAAAAAATTTAAAAAAGCCCTATAAGTTTTTAATATTTACGATTTTTATATAACAAACATTATTTATCGATATCTTATAAATATGTAGCGATTTTGATAATCAGCTTTTCCAAAACGTGATTATGAAATATAATGTTTGGATTTGATTATGCTGTTTGATATCGCAATAATTAAATTGTCAAATTATAGTGTTTATAAATTACATTAATTATGACAAAACATTTAAAATGACCTAAAAAGACATCCTAATATTAATACGTACGTAACGATCACACAATTTTAGTGATGGGAAAGTAAGCATCTTACATAATTAACACTTTTTACAATTACTACGTACTATTTATTTGCCAAACTACAAGTCAGTGTACATACTTTATACTTATCTCTTTCTTTATTTTCACCTACTTATTACTTTCACCCCCACCCCTAATTTCTCATCCATACAAACTAGTGTAAAAGTTTATGGCTACCCAACCGTTCAATCTTCCATTAGATCACGCACTCAAATAAGAGTTTTCATCTTTGTCCAGCTATGCATTTTGAACAGACTCATCAAATATGTGAAACAAGGATACACATGTAAGATTG
This sequence comes from Tanacetum coccineum, assembly GCA_026074375.1. Lineage (NCBI taxonomy): Eukaryota > Viridiplantae > Streptophyta > Magnoliopsida > Asterales > Asteraceae > Tanacetum > Tanacetum coccineum. Next base: position 2,420 of record BQNB010122080.1, read on the forward strand.
TTTTTCTAATCAATTAAAAACTCGATTTCAAGATTCATATATTTGATATTTTTCCGGGGAAATTGTCCCCTTTACCCAAAAAAAAGATTCATATATTTGTTGTTGTCAATGAAAAATCTTTTCCAACTTTCCACAAAGAAATAAGATCAATCAAAGGTGGTGAGTTTTCAGTTTTTAACAAAGAAAGCATAAGTGGTAATTTTGTAATTTTGCCTGTAGGGGTGAAGTGCGTTTTGCAAAAGTAAGTCCCTACCTACTTTTTCAAAATGGCGTTTTGATAGGTTTGAAACGCAGAAAAGTGATTTTTCACTTTGCCTATCCAAACACTAACAACTGGATTTTTGCGTTATCAAATCGCAATAAGCAAATAATCCACTCACAACCGCAATCCCAAACACCCTCAAAAAATGTCAAATGGGCCGGCCTAAAGTAGGAGCCCAATGGGCCGGTTACTGTAGCAACAATGTAGCAAACTATGTCAAAACGACATAGTTTTATTCCACACATAGTATATGTATATAATTAAAAAAAGCCTTATAAGTTTTTAATATTTACGATTTTTATATAACAAACATTATTTATCAATATCTTATAAATATGTAGCGATTTTTTAAACGAAAAATATACTGACATAAAAGCCTCTAGATTACATACAAAACGAACCCAATATTGATATGTCAGACGTGCGTACGATTTTATAAAAAGAGTTGAAGTTTTATACACTTTTTTAGAAGAAAAAAAAGAATATAAAAACTTTCAAAACACACCTTTAACCTACATAATGATTTTTAAAAATTTTGTGAAAAGAATTTCTATTTACAATTTGATTGTCACGTTGACGTTTTAACGTTTGTTAAGAATCTTAGCACGAATTGAGTGCTTTCTCATTTACCAATGCTCGATGAGTCAACTATCAATTATCTTCAAAAAGCAAATAAAAATAGCACCACTGCAACGCGCGGGCATTGTTCTTTCTCGTTACTACTATTAATTAAAGGCAATATCTCATTGAAAGTTGCGATGTAAGTAATAAAATAATAAAACTAAAGTGTACGTAAATAGTCCCTGAGGTTATTAGTGCATTGCAAAGTTAGTCAACGGAACGACAACTCAGGGACTATTTCTGTAAATATTTTCATCGACAATTTACGAAAATAGTCCTTGTGGTTATCGGTGCGTTTTAGAGTTAGTCCCTCACGCTCCGTGACGAAGCGCGAGTTACAAACCTCATTAAGTTAATTCTTCAATCAAAAATATTTATCTTAATTTCTCTCTACCAAACATATCCTAAGGTATAAAAGCCTTTATATAGGCTAACTATCTTAGCTCTTCCAGCTTTCGCATAAAAACCCTTTAGCTTTCCATAAATAGCCCACTACTTCCTTATACATAAAACACAACCTAATCTAAAAAAGTAGGAAATAACACAATTAGTCCTTTATACTTAATTTCGAGCTAAGATTACCTTTCATCAACTTTTAAATGAATTTCTTCGATACTTCATGCAACTTTCATCAATAATTTTGAATTTATTATGGTACGCTCACAACTCACTTACAATCAAATTTTCGTAATGATGTGAGCTACACTTTAAGTTTTATTTTTTTTCTTTTAGTTATGGTTGGTAGTCTATAGTATTAGTCGTATGTGTTTAGTTGTTATCGGCTCAAGCCAAGTTCTAGTATATTCCATAAACTCTATATTTTGGTGATTAATGCAACATACTAAAACAAATATTGACCTACATGGTATCAGAGCCATAATAGATCCAAACCCTAAAAACACATCCCATCCGCTCCATTTTTCTTCCTGTTAGTTTTCAGTCCATCATTGGTTTACTCGGATAACCAGTTGACCGGTGTGTTTGTTTATACGTTTTTCGATCGTTGGTTTTACAAGATAACCAGTCGACCCCTTTATTATAATAGGATTCGATCATTGGTTTAATTTAAATAACCAATCGACATCTTGCTTTTGGTTCTTTGTGTGTTTCTGCTACTGTTGGAATTATTGCTCATATACCATAAACCTTAAAAACAATTATTCATTAAACCTTATGTCACACCCCTCGTCAGTCCAAATATATATATATATATATATATATATTTTTATTATATATATATATATCCATAAATTTATTATATTTAGTATATATTATATATATATATGATATAATATATTATATACTAAATTATAGTAAAATAAAAAAAATTCCAAAAGATTGTGAATTAAGATTCGGTTCGAATTGTGATTGGGAAATTTGAATATTTCAAGATTTGGGAATGGATTTCTATTTCTACAAGAAAAACAAGCGAATGCAACTTAAACACGAAAGCAAATAACGTTTAAAACTTAAAAACGAGAACGGGATCTTAATCCCGTTCTTTAAAAACTAAATTGAGCAAATTTAACCCTACACCTAATTTTTTTCATGTAAACCTAGAAAATATTAAAAGAAAATTTTAAAAAAAGAATTAGATTTTTTGAGTATTTTTGTAATTTTTATGAATTTTTAAAATTTATAATCTAAGAAAAATGATAAAAATTAGCAAACTATTTTACAAAAATCTAAAAAAATCACTAAAAGTCCTACAAGATGCAAGGAATGCAGGAAAAATAAGACCAACCACACAGCTTAAAGAATAAGCCCGGAATAAGCCAGTATAAGCTGCGGCTTATAATATGAAAAAGAGGGCAAAAAAGGTGTTAAGTATATTGTAAACGCAACTTAGGATGTAAAAGTCCTAAGGGCGCAGCAGTGAGTGTGTGTGTTTAAAAGGGTGAGAGTGTTGAGGTCTAGGGTTCGAGCCCTGCTCACCTTGTACTTCCACTTTCCCCTTTTGCTTTTTTTTTGTTTGAAAACTTTTTAAACAAACTTATAAAACAACTAAAAATAAGCAACTTTTGTAAAACCACTTTTTTTTAAAACCACAAATAAGCTGGAAAATAAGCAAATAATTTGACAGATTGGTTATTTTAACTAAATCTATACCTGTTTAACTGTTAAGCATTTTTAAGCCCCACTAAGAAACCAAAAAGAGAAATAAGCTAAAGCATATACTTTACTACACCTAATAAGCACGTATGAACAAGAATAAGCCAGGAAAATGAGCTGAGAAGCCTTAAAACGCCAATAAGCTATTTGGCTAAATATTGCACGCTAAATAGCCAAGGAGGCACTTTTGGGCTTAATTTTAAGCCACAAAATGTAACCTTATGGCGTAAGGGCTTATATGCCCTTAAAGCTTGACCTATAAGCTACTTGAATCAGCAAAGACATTTGAGTTTGAAAGTCAAATAGGCCATGAAAAGGGCTTATGAAAGTGGCTGGTCACACAGCATGCATACTTTTTGATTTTTTTTCTTAAAGGACAAATGGGCTATTTGTAGCTTCAAAATAAGCTAGCAAAAGAACTTTAAAACCTAAATTAAGCTGACACAGATGAAGATTAGCTTCCAAAGAACCTATGCTCAAAAATTCATAATCTAAAAACTATCTAAGCTAATCTAATTTTTAGATTGAAAAAAATGAACTTTTTATAACTTGAAATAGACTATGACAGATGTGACTTAGAACCAAAGGGCAATCCCAATCTTATGCAACTTGGCTCTACTGTATTTGGACACTTAAACAACACTTGAAGCCAGATTTTAAGTCTCAATCAAATAAGCACTATAAAACTGTTTTAAATCCACAGATTTAAAGACCAATTAGGAAAAACCTTAAAACAAGCTTTGAGACCTTAAGAACTCTTGAAATCAGCTTATGACAACTTAAAATAGGCTGTCAAAGTTAGCTTAGTGACCCAAATGGTTTACAAAGCATTTTTGACCCGTTTTCACCCTTAACCCAAACACCCCTTTAAAATTGAAAATCTAATTTTAAGCTAAAACAGGCTATAATTTGCATACAACTTGATCAAATAAGTATAGTAAAGAACAAATAAGCATAAATAAGGCAGAATAAGCACAAGATAAGCATTAAAAGAGCATATGACAGAAATGAGCTAAAAATTGCATAAAATGGGAAAATATAAACTTACAAAAGTCCAAAGCTTTTGTAAAAAAAACCCAAATCAGATTTCAACCTCCTTATAGCTTATCCACATAAGCACTAACCCAAGGCCATCCAGTATATACCATACTCCATTTGCTTGAAATTCGAATTTTTGAGATTTTTAGTGAAAATGCCTTAAACTCTATAAACTATGAAGAAGTTTATAAAGTTTAAGGGAAACAGCTTAAATGTAAGTAATAAGAGCTTATAAGAGCTTTTGAAACACTTTAACAATGATAGAATATGAATTTAAATAAAACAAGATTATCACTTTTAAACCTCAAATTTCATTAAACTTAAAAAACAGTTACAAGACTTAAAAAAACTAACATTAAACTGAAATAAGCTGTAAAATTACAAAGGAAAGAGATGATAAAAGATATGATGCCCTAATGGCTTACAAGGTGTCCTATTTATAATAGAAAGCTTTAATTCTTGGGTCTTCCAACTGTGTTTCTTTTGTGAGAGTTATCTGAGTTGTGTTTCTTGTGTGAGTGAATTCCCAAAGTCATCTCAGCCATCCATTATCATTTATGCTTCTTTTAAAACCATCACAGCCTTCGAATTTGTGCTCAGCCAATAAAATTATGTGGGATTGCCCGCATGGCAATGCACCATGTGACTAGGGTTTTAGTGGAGAGAGGGTGAAGGGATGATTCTTTGTGTAATTTGGTGTTGCAAGGTAAAAGTTTTTGGAAAGATAAACAGTGCAAAGGGCGGGAAATTTGTTTTGGGTATTACAGGGTATAGGTTTGGGGAAATGGCAGGTTAAGTCCCTCAACTTGTATATCTTTCTTGCATCCATCGTCCTTGTATGTGTAAAATTTTTAGCTTTGGCAAAAACAGCCCCTGAAAGTGTAAAGGATGTTTGCATGAATGGTCCTTGTGGGCTAAAACAGTTTAGGATTTGGGCTTATGTATACATGTTTGGGCCGGATATGCATAGAAGAGATATTGGGCCCATTTAGCTTCATGTAGTACATTAATGGGCTGCCTAGGCCCATTAGATGGGTACGGGTGGCCCATTAAGTATTTCTTCGGTTCCGGCTCGGCTTTGACTTTGACTTTGTCGGGGTTGACTTTTTGACTTTGACTTTTTGACTTTGGCTTTTCACGCTCTTCACATTCCCGTGCTCGATTTTTTCATTTTGGCTTCGTTTTTCGTCCTTTTATCGGATATCCGTTTCCTGCACAATACAAATGCAAAACATACAAATACAATGTATTTTTGGTACGTTTTTGATCGTTTAAGCTCGTTTTTAATGGTCAAAGGTATGTGTATTTAAACACATACCAAAATCTCCCATACTAAGACATTGCCATGTCCTCACGCAATGCTATACGTAAACACTTAGAAAACTAAGACCCTTAATCCCCCTCGACTAATAACCTCGAAAAGTAGCTAAGTATTCATCAAGGGGAAATAAAGAATCAAAAGCTTTGAAAAGCCCCGTTTTGACCATTTTTAAATATTTATATTTATTACCACACATATTTTTGTATTTTTTCTTTTTTCTCAATTGACTAACATGTTCGGACTTTCGTTATTTTCATAACTTTTCGGGTCACGGAATAAGAAGCACTTCAATCCTAAAATACCCAAAAAAAGATAAATTCATCGTCCCTGACTTTTTACTTGTCCCAACTAAGCTTAAAACGAAATCACCGTTAAGTATAAGTTAAGATGCTAATACTACTCATACTTGCAATTTGTGAACTTTTCACTCCCGACAATTATTATATATCATGTGAGTGTGCTAATTTCAAATTTCAACCATGGATCAACACTTTTAGAAAGTTGCAATATTTCTAAGCTTCACGTTCCACCCAAGAATAATAAGTTTGAAGGCGAGATCATCCTATGTAGCGACTTTTGTCTCGGCACATCCCAACCTTGCGGCTAAGTGACCAGGCTTTTGACACCTCACAGAGACTAGTATCGGGACTCACGGACCTTCGGATTCAAAACCCTTGGACTTCCCGTTTATACATAGAAAAACCACAACTAAAGCAAATTAGTCTTAGTTCAAAAATATATTTAAATTAAAGAAAAAGAGATTTTCCCTGTACTTATTCAAACAAAACACTAAACATTTATACAATTATTTAAGCAACGGTAATCCTCAACCTTTTTGAAGGCTGCAACATCGGTTGTGAGCCGGCAAGATTTAGCAAACTTTTATCAGTCTCGAATTATTATTCTTACTATGGGCTTTCTTTAGAAGTCTGCAACATCAGTTGTGAGCCAGCAAGATGCAACAAACTTTTATCAGCCCACAGTTTATATTATTCACATGACACACATTATTTTATACATAACTTTTATTACCACGATATAGAAAAAATTTCTTTTTAGAAAATTTAAGTATATAGCTAAACTAAGATTAAATAGATTAATGTTATCGACTACATTAATAAAGCTTAAAATTCAAAAATTGTCGATTTTAAGTTTAATTTTCAAAAATATCACTTATTATTAATCAGGTTAGGAGCTTACGGGAGAAAAAGCCACAAATTACACTAATGAGCTCTTAAGATTTCCAAATAATCCTTGCTTAGCATCCGACTTGTAATTAACACTATTATTTTTCGTTCTTCGCAAATTCGCGAACGCTTAGTACAAAAGTTAAGGGGCAAGCTGGAGCTTAACATGCTTGATCGAGTCAAAATTTATTCTTATTCTACCCAACAGGAAAGTCGAACATTGTGACAAAACACTTATTTTGTTTTTGAAATTTTTTTTAAAATTTTTTCATTTTTTTTTGGGAATTTTGGTGGTAAAAACGGGCTTACGTGAAAACAACAGCAGTAGGCACAATCAAATCGAAGATACCCCCATACTAGAACAAAACATTGTCCTCAATGTTTTAAAGGGTACCTACGTAAATCTAAGGCCGTTTATTAAGTGTGCCAAAAGAAAAACGTTAGTCGATTAGATTAGGATATCGGATTCCTAAAATGAAGCTGAGGATGTGAAGCTCTTGTGATCGAAGGACAAAAACCGTGAGCACGAGAGGCTTCAAAAATCCGGGACAATCCTGGACAATAAACCACAAAACACAAGCACACGAGAATGGAAGAGGCATACCTCCTCACGTTACACTTATTAGAAAAAAGAAAGAAGATAGAAGGATAAGCATGGGTTGCCTCCCACGAAGCGCTTGTTTAAGGTCACTATGCTTGACCCGTCCCCGAATTCATTGGTCCATGGGGAAAGTTTGGAGATCCGAGACAACCATCGGTGGTATGTCCCCTCCAAAGTAGTGTTTCAAACAATGACCATTCACCTTGAAGTTTGGCCCGTTGGTTTTAGATAACTCGACGGTGCCATATGGAAAGACTTGGGTGACGGCGAATGGTCCACTCTAGCGGGTCTTAAGCTTGCCCGATAAAATCTTCAATCTAGAGTTAAAGAGGAGGACTTGATCACCGACGTTGAAAACACGGTTTTTGATCTTGGAGTCATGGAGCCTCTTTGTTTTCTCTTTATAGATCAAAGAGTTTTCATAGGCATGATCACGAAGTTCATTTAGCTCATTGAGTTGAACCTTCCGGTGATCGCCCGCGGTCACTAGGTCAAAGTTTGCATGCTTTAAGGCCTAGTAGGCTTTGTGCTCGAGCTCGATCGGTAGATGACATGCCTTTCCGTACACGATCTTGTAAGGAGTACACTCGATGGGTGTTTTGTAAGCCGTACGGAAGGCCCAAAGTGTGTCATCTAGTTTATCCGACCAAGAGGCACGGTTCTCGCCTACGGTCCTTTCAAGAATTCGTTTCAAGCCACGATTGGATACCTCAACTTGCCCACTTGTTTGTGGGTGATACGTGGTGGAGAGACGATGAGTGACTCCGTATTTAAGCATGACCTTTGCAAACTGGTCATTGTAAAAATGGGTTTCGCGATCACTGATGATTGCACGAGGGGCATTGAATCAGGCGAAGAGAGATTTAATAAATTTGCAAACAACTCAGGCGTCATTGGAGGGGAGCGCTTTCGCTTCAACCCATTTCGACAAGTAGTCGACGGCCACGAGTATATATTTGTTCCCTCGTGAAGACGGGAACGGCCCCATGAAGTCAATGCCCCACACGTCAAAGATTTCACAAACTTGGATGGAATTTTAAGGCATTTCATCACGTTGTGAAATTTTTCCTTGGCGTTGGCATGAGTCGCAATTTTTAACCAACTCGTGGGCATCTTTGTAAATAGTAGGCCAAAAGAAACCGGCATCAAAGACCTTTTTGGCGGTGAGATTTGCACCATGATGTCCCCCCGTGAGTTCATTGTGGCAAGCTTCGAGGATGTCGAGAGCTTATTTGTCGTGCACACACCGCCGGATCACTTGATCCGCACAAATTTTGAATAGGAAGGGGTCATCCCAAAAGTAGTGTTTAACGTCTTTGAAAAACTTGTTTTTCTGCTGGGACGACATCCCTTTGATCACGAAATTCCCCGCATGGTAGTTTGCAAAATCTACAAACCGTGGGGTACTATCATCACGAAGAGCAACCGATCCAAGAGTGTCGAGAGGAAATGTTTTTGTAATTTCCTTGTTTTCGAGCTTATCTTGATGAGAGTTCTCAAGTCTGGACAGATGGTCGGCGGCTAGATTTTCTGCTCCTTTTTTTTGTCTCGAATGTCAATATCGAATTCTTAGAGCAAAAGGATCCACCACAATATCCTTGGCTTTGCATCCTTTTTAGCGAACAGATACTTCAGAGCCGGATGATCCGTATATACTATGCTTTTGGACAAGACAAGATATGACCAAAATTTCTTGAAAGCATACACTACGGCAAGTAATTCTTTTTCGGTCGTAGTGTAGTGTGCTTGAGCTTCGGTCATGGTTTTGCTCGCATAGTGTATCGGTTGGAAATTCTTGGCTTTTCGTTGCCCGAGGACTACCCCAATTGCAAAGTCACTTGCATCACACATGAGTTCGAAGGGCAAGTCCTAGTCCGGAGAAACCAATATTGGAGCCTCGGTTAATTTTCTTTTAAGTGTATTAAATGATTTGATACACTCTCTGGAGAAAACGAACGGAGTATCTTTTTTGAGCAAGTGGGTCATGGGACGGGCTATTTTGGAGAAATCTTGAATGAATCGTCGGTAGAACCCGGCATGCCCAAGAAAACTACGGACACCCTTGACGGTGGTAGGATGAGGTAACTTAGCAATCACATCGACTTTGGATTTATCGACCTTAATCCCGTTCTTGGAAATCTTATGGCCGAGGACAATTCCTTCCTTAACCATAAAATGACTCTTTTTCCAATTTAGACAAATATTGGTGTTTTCACACCTTTTGAGCATCTTGTCCAAACGGGAGAGGCAATTTTCGAACGAATTCCCAAAGACCGAGAAGTCGTCCATAAAGACTTTCATTCTTTTTTTAACCATATCATGAAAGATAGCCAACATACACCTCTGGAACGTGCCTGGTGCATTGCATAAGCCAAAAGCCATGCGACGGTAGGCGAACATTCCGTACGGGCAAGTGAATGTAGTCTTCTCTTGGTCCTTCGGGTCGATAGGAATTTGAAAGTAACCCGAGAAACCATCGAGGAAACAATAATACTCGTTTTCCGCGAGTCTCTCGAGCATTTGAACCATGAAGGGAAGTGGGAAATGGTCTTTCCGGGTGGCTTCATTCAACTTACGGTAGTCAATGCATACACGCCACCCGGTGACAAGTCTAGTTGGTATTAATTCATTGTCATCATTGGTCACAACGGTAATACCATCCTTCTTCGGCACATAATGTAGTGGGCTCACCCATGGACTATCCGAGATCGGGTAAATTAATCCGGCGTCAAGAAGTTTTTCAACCTCCTTTTTGATGACATCGTGGATTTTCGGATTCACTCGTCTTTGATGTTGGACCGCCGGTTTGTAGTCCTCTTCTATAAGAATCTTGTGAGTACAAAATTTCGGGTTAATACCCTTTATGTCGGAGAGTTTCCAAGCGATGGCTCGCTTATGTGACTTCAAAACCTTTTTGAGAGCGGGTTTTTCCTCGACACTCAAGTCTTTAGCAATTATGATGGGCAACTTGTCGTCACCCTCCAAAAATGCGTACTCGAGATGAGGAGGTAAGTCCTTGAGTTCGACCTCGGGAGGTTCATCAATTGAAGATTCATAAATTTTAAGTTCTTTTTGAATTTCAGGCAAATAATTTCCTTGATTGGGAGGGGGTAATGATGGATCATCATTAAGATATGCTTCAAGAAGAAAAATGTCCCCCTCCAAGTCGTAATAAGAGTGATCAACTTCTAGTGAAGTTGGATCATCTTTAAGAGCGAGGAAATCGTCGACTTCTTCGAGAAGAAAATCACTATCCCTGAAGGGAGTGAGGGTAGGAGAAGAGGTAGAAACGATCGGGTCATAATAAGGAGTGGGATTGCCACTCGCGATCACATCGGAGAGACTGAGAACTTCTTGAGTATCTCGAAGTTTGATCAAGATTGAATGTTACGGCTTCTTTTCCAACACGAAGAGTTAATTCTCCTTCGTAAACATCAATCAAAGCACGCCCGGTCTTCAAGAAGGATCTCCCAAGAATTAGTGGAACTCGGGGATAGGCATCAAATTCAACGACTACAAAGTCGGCCAGGAAATGGAACACACCAACTTTTACGGAAACATCTTCGGCGATACCGATCGGTCGGGAGATCGAACGGTCCGCAAGTTCGAGAGTCATGCAAGTCGGAGTAAGTTCCGGAAGGGAAAGCTTTTTCCACACGGAAAATGGCATAAAATTTATGCTTGCGCCAATATTGGCCAAGGCAAAGCACTTATCCAATCCGGGAAATTCACACGGAATGAGAAACTTGCCGGGGTCCCTAAGTTTCTCGGGTAACTTGTTAAGGATAACCGCCGAACAATTCTCATTTAAAGGCGTTCTAGCCATTTCACTTAATTTTTCTTTGTTTCCAATTAAAGCTTTAAGAGTCGAGGCAAATTTTGGCATAAGAATCAAAGTATCTGTGAAGCTAATTTCGAAACTCAAATCTTTAAAGATTTCGTAGAATTTCTCAATTTGGTCATTAGCTTTCTCACGGTTCCTTTCATCATTACGTCTCGAAGGATACAGAATCGACGGTTTCGAGTTAGGCATTGGAGCACTAACGGGAGCAACAACGGGCTCAGAATTTTAAGTTTCAACTTGGACAACCAGAGGTTGGACGTCTTCGGTACTTTTGTTATTAGTAGGAAACACCGTGTCCTTTGTCACCTCGGTTTCACGTTCCACTACTTTAGGAGAAGAAGAAGAAGTAGTAGGAATCGTGGGTTCCTTATAAGCAACACCACTTTAAGTGGTAATACCCTTCAAATCTTCCTTCGGGTCAGTAACGCTGTTACCCGAGAGTGTCCCTGAACCTGAAGTAGAAGCGGCATTGGAATTCGCGATTTTGGTGAGCAAGTGTGTTATATTGGACATTTGGCTTTGCATGTTTTGCATAACCGCATCATTAGCTTTGACGTAGTTGTCAAAATCGTTCTTTGACACACCTTGTCTTTGAGGAGCCGGAGCGGGAGCTTGGTAAGGCGGAGCTTGGTAAACTAGGGGTTGATTAACCGGGGGTTGATAAATTGGTCCTTGGTTGTAATTATTTCCCCGATTTTGGTTGAAATTGTTCCCCCAATTTTGGTTGTAACGGTTTTGATTATTTCCTTGGTTGTTTTGATTGTTTTGAACGGGAGGAAAATCGGGAGGTCAAATTTGATTCGCAACCATCAGAGGTCGGTAACCGGTATTTCCTTTGTTGAAGTTAGCCTCGGCGGCTTGAGAAACGTACTCTTGAATATTGTCACGATAAATGTTGCCATCAGTGGCGGGACAATTACGATAAGAATGAGCACCACCGCAAGTTAAACAACTTTGCTCGACCACTTTTACGGGAGCAGGAGCTAGGGTTTGGTTTTGGTTTTTCTTATCGAGAAGCAAGGCTTTCACCATATCTTTGAGTTCGGCAACATCAGGTGAAATTCAGGGGGTAGAAGTGCTCGTACTCACTTTGGAAACAATAGATTTGCTTCGTGAATGATGAACTTTAGACTTGCTTTCAATGATGCATAAGCAATCACGGGGCCTTTTGTCTAAAAGATTTCCACATGTGGCGGAATTTAACGAATCTTAATCATTTATATTCAAAGCATTGTAGAACGTATCAAGTTGGTGTAATTCCGAAAAACCATGATGAGGGCATGCTCGAAGGAGATCCTTAAATCGATCCCATGCCTCACTAAAAGACTCATCAAAACGTTGTTGGAAATTTCTAATCTCATTACGAAGATTAGTCGTTTTGGAGGGAGGGAAAAATTCATTGATAAATTTTGAAACAAGATCATCCCAAGTAAGAATCGATCGAGGGGGTTCTTTTTCGAGCCAAATTCGGGCGGCCCCCTCGAGGGAAAATGGAAAGAGCGTAAGCTTAATCGACGTATTCGTAACATTTGGGAATTTCATAGTAGAAGTGATCTTGTTGAAATATCGAATATGAGCATGAGGATCTTCTTTGTCATGTCCGAAAAATTGCTTGTTTTAAACGAGAGTAAGCAAACCATGTTTAAGCTCAAAGTTGTCCGCGGTGATTGCGGGAACAACAATTGCATCCTCGTAACCCTCGGTGGGTGCTTGGAGCATTTCCGCCATAGTACGTTGATCGCCCATCGTAACTTTGGGAGGTTCAACAATAGCCGGAGAGACTTGTTGTTGAGAATGACGACGATTACGTCTCGAAATTGTGGAAGAATTATTATTAGGAAAAGATGAAGAACGAGTGCGCATGCACTAAAAAGAGAAAATATTTTTTGGTTTTTTATTTATTTAGAGAACAAATGAGAGCGAACAACTTAAACCAATAATCAACTTGCTTCACGATAGCTCTTTAAAGGAAAAACGCACAAAGGAGCGGAGGAGCGGGAAAGCGCGAAGCTATTAAAAACCTTCTCCTTTCGGGTCGTAGTTCCTTGGAACAACCCTCCGTTTACCTCTTTTATAGTTTGTTAATCGTTTAAAGGTGAGCTGTATTTCACAAGTGACACAAAGGGAAGTTTTAAACCTTAAGTTTAGGAACTTATTAATGATAATACTCCAGTTGAGAGTATTATTTTGTCTTTTTTTAAGACAATTGTTATTTTGTTTTTTTATCTTATATATATAATAAAAAAGAAAAGAAAAATATTTTTGTATTTTTTTATATATTTTTTTAATAATAAGAAAAAATATTCACAAACGGAAATTGGTAACTTCACGGGGAAGGATCTTCAAATACTAATCTTCAAACGAAACACGAAAATCAAAACACGGCTTCCCCGGCAGCGGTCATTTTGATTATTGAAAATTTAACCCTTTTATAAATATATATAAATAAATAAATACTTATAAATATATAATGAGGATATAAATTCACACTTGTAGTAAACCGGGAGCGAAATCCCGTCGTTTTTCCCAACTAGGCTTTGAATAGACGATCGAGTGAGAACGTTTGATATCAATGCTTTATATAAACCAAGATTTTGCTTCTTTGTGGATCCAAAACTAAGGAAAAGCAATAAAGGTATTCATAAATTAACAACTAAGCACAAAAATCAATACGAGAATCCTAAAAAGATACTAAATTATCAACTAAGTCAAAATTAAACCCCAAAAATACAAAATTAGTTTCTAAACCTATAAAATGATAAAAGAAAATTTTCAAAAAAATTTGAGAAAACTACTCTTAACCAAAGTGTTTCCAAAAATCCCCCGGGTCGTGTCCCAGCGAAGCGTGAATTGAGATTCGGTTCGAATTGTGATTGGGAAATTTGAATATTTCAAGATTTGGGAATGGATTTCTATTTCTACAAGAAAAACAAGCGAATGCAACTTAAACACGAAAGCAAATAACGTTTTAAACTTAAAAACGAGAACGGGATCTTAATCCCGTTATTTAAAAAACTAAATTGAGCAAATTTAACCCTACACCTAATTTTTTTTCATGTAAACCTAGAAAATATTAAAAGAAAATTTAAAAAAAAAGAATTAGATTTTTTTGAGTATTTTTGTATTTTTTATGAATTTTTAAAATTTATAATCTAAGAAAAATGATAAAAATTAGCAAACTATTTTATAAAAATCTGAAAAAATCACTAAAAGTCCTACAAGATGCAAGGAATGCAGGAAAAATAAGACCAACCACATAGCTTAAAGAATAAGCCCGGAATAAGCCAGTATAAGCTGCGGCTTATAATATGAAAAAGAGGGATAAAAAGGTGTTAAGTATATTGTAAACGCAACTTAGGATGTAAAAGTCCCAAGGGCGCAACGGTGAGTATGTGTGTTTAAAAGGGTGAGAGTGTTGAGGTCCAGGGTTCAAGCCCTGCTCACCTTGGACTTCCACTTTCCCCTTTTGCTTTTTTTTGAAAACTTTTTAAACAAACTTATAAAAAAACTAAAAATAAGCAACTTTTGTAAAACTACTTTTTTTAAAAACCACAAATAAGCTGGGAAATAAGCAAATAATTTGACAAATGGGCTGTTTTAACTAATTCTATACATGTTTAACTGTTAAGCAGTTTTAAGCCCCACTAAGCAACCAAAAAGAGAAATAAGCTAAAACATATACTTTACTACACCTAATAAGCACGTATGAACAAGAATAAGCCAGGAAAATGAGCTAAGAAGCCTTAAAAAGCCAATAAGCTATTTGGCTAAATACTGCAGGTCAAATAGCTAAGGAGGCACTTTTTGGCTTAATTTTAAGCTACATAATGGAACCTTATGGCTTAAGGGCTTATATGCCCTTAAAGCTTGACCTATAAGCCACTTGAATCAGCAAATACATTTGAGTTTGAAACTCAAATAGGCCATGAAAAGGGCTTATGAAAGTGGCTGGTCACACAGCATGCATACTTTTTGATTTTTTTTCTTAAAGGACAAATGGGCTATTTGCAGCTTCAAAATAAGCTAGCAAAAGAACTTTAAAACCTAAATTAAGCTGACACAGATGAAAATTAGCTTCCAAAGAACTTATGCTCAAAAATTCAGAATCTAAAAACTATCTAAGCTAATCTAATTTTTAGAATGAAAAAAAATGAACTTTTTATAACTTGAAATAGACTATGACAGATGTGACTTAGAACAAAAGGGCAATGCCAATCTTATGCAACTTGGCTCTACTGCATTTGGACACTTAAACAACACTAAAAACAACACTTGAAGCCAGATTTAAAGTCTAAATCAAATAAGAACTATAAAACTGCTTTAAATCCATAGATTTAAAGACCAATTAGGAAAAACCTTAAAACAAGCTTTGAGACCTTAAGAACTCTTGAAATCAGCTTATGACAACTTAAAATAGGCTGTCAAAGTTGGCTTAGTGACCCAAATGGTTTACAAACCATTTTTGACCCGTTTTTACCCTTAACCCAAACACCCCTTTAAAACTGAAAATCTAATTTTAAGCTAAAATAGGTTATAATTTGCATACAACTTGATCAAATAAGTATAGTAAAGAACAAATAAGCATAAATAAGGCAGAATAAGCACAAGATAAGCATTAAAAGAGCATATGACAGAAATGAGCTAAAAATTACATAAAATGGGAAAATGTAAACTTACAAAAGTCCAAAGCTTTTGTAAACAACCCAAATCAGATTTCAACCTCCCTATAGCTTATCCACATAAGCACTAACCCATGGCCATCTAGTATATACCATGCTCCATTTGCTTGAAATTCGAATTTTTGAGATTTTTAGTAAAAATGCCTTAAACTCTATAAACTATGAAGAAGTTTATAAAGTTTAAGGGAAACAACTTAAATGTAAGTAATAAGAGCTTATAAGAGCTTTTGAAACACTTTAACAATGATAGAATATGAATTTAAAGAAAACAAGATTATCACTTTTAAACCTCAAATTTCATTAAACTTGAAAAACAGTTACAAGACTTAAAAAAACTAACATTAAACTGAAATAAGCTGAAAATTACAATGGAAAGAGATGATAAAAGATATGATGCCCTAATGGCTTACAAGGGGTCCTATTTATAATAAAAAGCTTCAATTCTTGGGTCTTCTAACTGTGTTTCTTTTGTGAGAGTAATCTGAGTTGTGTTTCTTGTGTGAGTGAATTCTCAAAGTCATCTCAGCCATCCATTATCATTTGTGCTTCTTTTGAAACCATCACAGCCTTCGAATTTGTGCTCAGCCAATGAAATTGTATGGGATTGCCAGCATGGCAATGCACCATGTGACTGGGGTTTTAGTGGAGAGAGGGTTAAGGGATGATTCTTTGTGTAATTTGGATTTGGGCTTATGTATACATGTTTGGGCCGAATATGTATAGAATAGATATTGGGCCCATTTAGCTTCATGTAGTACATTATTGGGCTGCCTAGGCCCATTAGATAGGTACGGGTGACCCATTAAGTATTTCTTCGGTTTCGGTTTCGGCTCGGCTTTGACTTTGACTTTGTCGGGGTTGACTTTTGTTGACTTTTTGACTTTGACTTTTTAACTTTGGCTTTTCACGCTCTTCATATTCCCGTGCTCGGTTTTGTCATTTTGGCTTTGTTTTTCTTCCTTTTCTCGGATATCCGTTTCCTGCATAATGCAAATGCAAAACATACAAATACAATGTATTTTTGGTATGTTTTTGGTCGTTTAAGCTCGTTTTTAATGGTCAAAGGTATGTGTATTTAAACACATACCACCCCCAAATAGGGTCCCGTCCGATTTAGTGTCCGGAGGCGTGACGTCATCGAATATCTCAAGTACAAAGCATAAAGAACGACCTCTAAGGGTACGTTTTAAAATAAACACAGTTGCATAAATTTGAATTAATAATAATTTTACATTGATCAAATTTAATAGGTTCAAAAGTTAAAAATGCAGAAGCTTAAATAAGTTCAACAACGGTATTTAACGACATAGATAAATTCTAGAAAACCTGTTCGGGCAAATTGACTTCACGTAAGTCAAGCAATGACATCCATGCTAAGCACTTGAGAAAAACATGCTTAAAACGTCAACATAAAGTTGGTGAATTCATAGGTTTTATTCAAATGTAATTAATGTGGACCACAAGATTCAAAATGTATGCGACAGTTATAGGATCGGTATCTACTACACATAAAGAGACATTTACGTTGCACTAAGCTCATGACACCGAAGCTAATACTAAAGGATAGCATGTACAGTGCTATAAAGGCTTACCCTTCAAGTGTCCGACCAAAGACCACCTAACTATTTTGACAAGACATATATCCGTTAGTTCTTGGAAGTCTCGAACTAGTAAGTGCTTCTTACCCGGATAGGGATAATTAGTCCTAATAGATCTATTTATTCACTCACGCTTACTTAACCAACAGGACGATTACAACAATTAACGGTTCATGATAATTCGGGCAATAGTGGTCTAGTGCTACTTAGGCAACACGTAAATGGGGAAATTCTCACGTATAGTACTTGTGTCCAGTTTTAAAAACAAGCAATGTTTCTCACTACAAGTTATAAAACAATTATTCAAAACAAGTAAAAGTGGGGCTATGAACTCACCTTGATTGGTGAATAGAAGAAGAATAGTCTAGAATAAAATCGCACGATAACGAACGACGATTCGTAAAGACAGCCTATGAAATGATGGTTTGGTTTAATATCGGAGTAGCAACGAATTACGGATAATGCATAAGCATATACTAGTGTACTTTTGTTAATATATTTACAAAAATTAACGCTTGTGGTCGTATAATAGTAAAAATGTTTTTGTAAGTAAAACGAGTAAATAGTATTATATATATTGTTAAAAACTAAAGAATCATTTAAGCTCAGATTGTTTAGATCTTATATCTAGGATAAACAATAACAATGATAACAATTATGCAGCG
>BQNB010122081.1:2387-20347 GCA_026074375.1 Tanacetum coccineum
GCGATATTCCATTTCAGCCTCGTTGGGACATAACGACCCGGGAACAATCTATACTGCTTCCGGTTTTCTTGGTCTCGCGCGTTTTCGTCCCTTGTTGTGTATTTATACATATTTGTATTTGTTTACATATTTGAGGGGTGAGCTCGCGCGAAGTCAAAATTGCATCAATTTTCCCATAGTTTTAGAAAACCAATCCCAAATTTGTCCCATTCAAGCATCGATATCAATCCGTCATTCAACTTTCCATTGCATTCCTCATCGGGGAAACGACCCGGGAATCATACTCCCGGATTACTATAATTGGGAATCATACTCCCGGATCAGGTTGGCCCACTAAGATGCATACTCCTTCGGCTTCGGTTTTCCACGCTCTTTTCAATCCCGTGCTCGGTTTTGTCCGGTTTTGACCTTGTTTTTGTCTTTTTTTGTGAATATCCGTTACTTGCACAGTAAGTAACACAAATCGAGCATATATTTGGCATTTTATGTCTATTTTTGGTCATTTAAGCTCGTTTTATTGTGATAAAGGTATGTGTATTTAAGCACATACCACCTATGGGCCGGTTTTTAAGACACTATTTAAGCCTCTTCCATGCCATGGAAGAGGTGGTTAGTCATTTTCATTATACAAGTTACATTTTCTCTTACTAGAAATCTTTCTCCCCTATTTTCTCTCTCTAGATTCGGTTAACCCATCTATCTTCCATTGTGTTATGATTTCTAATATCCTACAGTTCAGCATGTGCATTAGGAAAAAGAAAGAAATCTTGTCATCAACCCAAAGCTGAGGACACTAACCAAGAGATACTATATCTTTTGCATATGGATCTTTGTGGCCTGATGCGTGTAGAAAGCATTAACAGGAAAAAGTATATCTTGGTAATTGTTGATGATTACTCTCGATTTACTAAGGTTAACTTTCTGAGATCAAAGGATGAAGCTCCTGATGCTATCATCAAATGCATCAAAAATATTCAGGTTCGCTTGAATGCCATTGTCCGTAATGTTAGAACAGATAATGGAACTGAATTTGTCAATCAGACTCTTCGTGATTTTTACAAAAGTGTCGGCATTTCACATCAAACTTCTGTTGCTTGCACTCCTCAACAGAACGGCGTTGTTGAAAGACGAAACCGAACTCTTGTGGAAGCTACCCGCACTATGTTGATATTTTCAAAAGCTCGTCTATTTCTTTGAGCCGAAGCAATCAACACAGCTTGTTATACCCAAAACCGTTCTCTAATTCATCTCTGATACAACAAAACTCCATATGAGCTGATGCACAACAAAAAGACGAATTTATTGTTTTTCATGTCTTTGGTTCACTATGTTATCTAACCAATCACAGTGAGGATTTGGGTAAACTAAATGCAAAGATTGATATTGGTATTTTCATTGGTTACGCGCCAGCAAAGAAAGCTTTCAGAATCTATAATAGGAGAACCTGGAAAATTATAGAAACTATTTATGTGACGTTCGATGAGTTGACAGCGATGGCTTCTAAACAATTCAGTTCAGGACCCGGGCTTCAAGTAATGACTCCTGCAACATCCTGTTCATGACTCATTCCAAACATTATTCCTCAACAACCTTGTAATCCACCAAAAAGAGATGATTGGGGTACTTTGTTCCAATCCTTGTTCGATGAATACTTCAATCCTCCAACTATTGTTGTCTCTCCAGCTCCAGTAGGTGTTGCACCAAGGGCTGTTGATATATCTGATTCACCTGTGTCTACGTCCATTGACCAAGATGCATCATCATCAAGTATCCCATTAACACAAGAACAAGAACATTCTCCAATTAATTCTCAAGGTGTTGAAGAATCACCAAAAACACCACTATTTCATGATGATCCTCTACACAAATTTCTTCATGAAGACTCGACTTCTCAAGGATCGTCATCTAATGTGAGACCATCCCACACTTCATTTAAACTAATTGGTAGATGGACTAAGGATCATACAATAGCAAATGTAATCGGTGAACCTTCTCGTTCAGTCTCCACCAGAAAGCAACTTAAAACTGACGCCATGTGATGTTACTTTAATGCCTTCCTAACTTCTGTAGAACCAAAAAACTTTAAACAAGCAATGACTGAATCATCATGGATCGATGCAATGCAAGAAAAAATACATGAATTTGAAAGACTACAAGTTTGGGAATTGGTGTCGTGTCCAGATAAAGTCATGTTGATCAAACTTAAATGGATTTATAAGGTCAAGACATACGAATTTGGCGGGGTACTAAAAAATAAGGCTAGATTAGTTTCTCAGGGGTTCAGGCAAGAGGAGGGAATCAATTTTGAGGAATCATTTACACCGGTTGCAAGAATAGAGGCCATCCGTATCTTCGTAGCAAATGCAGCCAACAAGAATATGACGATCTTCCAAATAGACATCAAAACGGCAGTCTTAAATGGCGAGCTCAAGGAAGAGGTCTATGTTTCTCAACCAGAAGGATTTGTTGATCAGGAATACCCATCGCATGTGTACAAGCTCAAAAAGGCCCTTTACAGTCTCAAACAAGCACCATGTGCGTGATACGACATGCTGTCAAGTTTCCTCATTTCACAACATTTCTCCAAAGGTGCAGTTGATCCAACACTCTTCATATGGAAAGAAGGAAACGACTTATTGCTAGTACAAATTTATGTTGAAGATATAATATTTGCATCCTTTAATACTGCTTTGTGTAATGAGTTTGCTAATCAGATGACCACTAAGTTTAAGATGTCGATGATAGGGGCAGATGTCATTCTTTTTAGGATTATAAATCTCTCAAAGTCCTAGAGGCATCTTCCTAAACCAATCAAAATATGCTTCTAAAATTATTAAAAAAAAATGGTTTGCTAACTAGTGATTCTGTAGAAACACCTATGGTAGAAAAGAATAAATTGGATGAAGATCTACAAGGGACGCCAGTTGATGCTACACTTTACCATAGCATGATTGGATCCCTCATGTATTTGACATCCAATAGACCCGACCTTATTTATGTATTCTGCTTATGTGCCTGATATCAGGCAAAGCTTATCGAAAAGCACTTAAATATGGTTAAACGGATCTTTCGATATCTAAAAGGAACCATTAACATGGGTCTCTGGTACTCGAAGGATACCAATATGTCTCTAACATCATATTCAGATGCAGATCCCGCAGGGTGTCAGGACAGTAGACGCAATACATCAAGAAGCGCTCAACTCTTAGGTGATAAACTTGTTAGCTGGTCTTCCAAGAAGTAAAAGAGTACTGCGATTTTGGGTACATAGGCTGAATATATTGCCTTATCTAGGTGTTGTGCTCAAATCCTATGGATGCGCTCATAACTAACAGACTACGGGTTTACATTCAATAAGATTCCTCTCTTCTGTGACAACAAAAGTACGATTGATCTATGCTGCAACAACGTTTAACACTCTAGAGCCAAGCACATTGATGTGCGCTACCATTTTATAAAGGAGCAAGTAGAGAATAGAATAATGGAACTATACTTTTTTCGGACGGAATATCAACTAGCTGACATCTTCACCAAACTATTGCCAAGAGAAAGATTCAACTTCTTGATCGAAAAGCTAGGTATGAGAAACATGTCTCCGAAAACGCTAAAACGTCTGACAGAGGAGGAAGACGAGTAATGGTGGTAACTCGTGAAATATCCTGTGTATTATATGTATATAAGAAAATCAAAAAAACCCAAAAAGATTTTTTTATATAAATTTTTCAAAAAAAAAGAAAATATAAAAATATAAAACCAGAAAAGAAAATTAAAAAAAATCAAAAAATACAGAAATAGGTTTTCATGACATGTTTTCTAGCATCGATAATATTTACGCACAAAGTTGTAAATAAAGTTCGAATAGAAAATATGTTATATCGCTTGCTATTAATTTAGATAGCAACCCGTTCATCATCTTAAAGGCAAGTATTTCAAAAAGAGAACTTGGCCTCACAACGGAAAATGAGTTTTTCTCGAGAATGAATTACTTCATATTCATTCAAAGGCTTGTTTTTACATTGCAACACAACTCATGCTTCCTATATCAAATAAGTGTACGTGTTAGTGCATTTATTTATGTAAACGAGAGAAATTTTGTTTTTAATGGTGTTGTTTTAAAAAAAATTAAAAATATTAGTTTCTCATCTGAAAATATTTTTAAAAGAAGTTTCTATCACTCAAACAATGTCTACAGCTCTTTAAATAGAAAACGGGACATTATTTGAGGAGGAGAAATAGTGAAATTCTTTCAAAATGTATTGTCAAAAAGTCATCGCGGAATAAAATGGAAAAGGTTTATCAATAACGGATTATCAATTAAAAGGGAGTTAATGTATTTGTAACTCAAGTGCTTAAGATGTTATTGGCTTTATCTTTTATGGACTAAATGGCAAATTATAGGACTTATAATCTTAGTTATCAATTTAAGGGACTCAATATGACATTTCTAGAACTAGTTTAGACTTAACACTAAGTTTAAAAGGAAAATATAATGTGTTATAAACAACGAGGATTAGTCTTGCCATTTATGAAAACTTAGCCGGTTATATTAGTTTTCTAACACATTTCGCTCACTCATACAAAATTCAAAAATACTTAACACATTTCTCTCTCTCTCTCTCTCGTACATATTTTGCTCCATTCAAACGTGTAAATCAAATCTTTTTTAAGGCAAAAGGTACTCACCCACTCGTTCCTAATACATTTCTCATCAGGTAGGTAAATCTAATTAGATTAAATCTCCTTTTATCACTCTTAATCACTTAAGAACGAATTAGGGTTCATAATTTAAAAGTTGAGGTTTATGTCTAATTAATTGAGGGGTTTTGTGCGTTATGGTGCGTCTTATATGCTTGTGAGACAGTTTTGGATATCTCTTAACCATATGAGAGATATGATGATCATTGTGAAGGGTGTATAAGCGAAACATGTGTGGATAGTTATTTAGTTGTGGGTTTGTGTTAAGAAGCATCATATGAGCGTTCTTATGCTATTTAAACATGTTCTTGGTTTCTTAGAAACCCTTTTAATTAGAAAAGTTGTTTTCTAGGGTCGTTTCATTAAAGATTGTTTAAGTTTTTCTTTTATGGTATGCAAAGTGTGTGTGTAATCTGATGTTGTCTCCTAAGTGCTTAGTATTTGTCCTAAATGGTCCTTATCATGTTTGCCATGAGTGTATTCCCTTCGTATGCTCGAATTTTGAATAGCTTGCTTAAAATGTGGTTTAATATTTATGGAAATTGATTATGTGGTGCTATTATGGATATGTGAGGATTGTTAGATGTGCATAAAGGTGTTAACCTGGTAAAACTTGAGTTAAGTAGCTTTAAACGAAGCGAAACATGTTTTGTTGAATGAAGCGAAACATGTTTGCTTGAATGAAGCGAAACATGTTTTTCCAAGCGAAACATGTTTTTATCAATTTCAAGCGAAACATGTTTCTTTCATTCTAAGCGAAACATGTTAGGTTTATCTGAGCAAAACATGACTGACCTTGTCTGAGCGAAACATGTTAAGTTGTTTTCAAGCAAAACATGCACATGTACATTTTCAAGCGAAATATAACATAATTATGAAAAGAAACTCTGCCCAAAATTTTTAAATTTTGTGTAATACTTGATTATGGTGCCTTATTTTATGATGTACTATACTTGAATGTTCATTATTTGCTCTCTGATTAAATATGTGTCCTAAGTTCCCTTGGAAATGTCATGTTGACTACTTTGAGTTGACTTTTGACTATTGACCTTAGTTGACCTGTTCATAGAGTGTAGTAAATCTATCACGTTTGCATGAATCCTAATCATAGATCAATCATATTATCAAGGATAACCAAACTAAATAAGTATAATATATTTGTTGTGTATATAAACTATAGTGGTTAATTCTTAAGCAGAATCATGAATCCTCAAGAAAAACAACAAGTTGCTGCTCGTGATGATAAATAGGTTCCATTCTCTGAGAGAGTCAAGATTAGCTCTACCAACATCAGACTGGAAACCACTGTGCCACAGAAGGAAGAGACATTTCAAGTAGTCATTGATCTCATCAAGAACTCCACCTGCTTCAAAGCTTTCATTATTTTTGCACATGTCCTAGAAATATTTTATGCAGCAATTCTGGTATTCCATCAAGAAGGTTCAAGGCACTGATTCTTATGAATTTCTCTTAGCCAACAAGAAGTGTAATGTCAATGCTAAAGTCTTTAGGACAATTCTTGATATCTGTCCAAGAGTGGAAGGTGTAGACTTCACAGATGTTCCAGATGATGATACTGCACTCACCTTTCTCATTAATCTTGGCTACAAGGGTCCACTATACAAGCACACCAACATGTTTGTGGACCACATGCACCAGCCATGGAGAACTCTGGCAGCTATAATCAACAAGTGTCTCTCTGGAAAGACGACAAGTAATGACAAACTCAGAAAGTCCAGAATTGACATACTATGGGGGATGTTCAAAAGAGAAAATGTTGACTATCCAGAATTGATTTGGGAAGATCTTGCTTACCAAATTGATCACATAAAAGAGAAGAAATCAAGACTAAAAAACATGCCATATCCACGATTCACCAAAATCATCATCAATCACTTCTTAAAACAACACAAGTCTCTCACCAACCTCAACTATCAACACTATCATACAATTAAGGATGATGGTATTGTAAGTAGGTTAAAGTTTGTCAGAATAGGTAAAGATTATCAGGAATATGGACTTCCTATTCCTAAGACTATGCTGACTGAAGCAATCAAACAATCTGAATCCTATTAAATGTTCACCAAGTATTCTACTGGTCAGATTCGCCCCAAGAAGAGCAGAGGTAAAGGTTTACAAGGAAAGAAGACTGCTGATGAATCTCAGGAAATGGTTGATGTATCTAAAGAGTCTGAACCTGAACCTGAACCAACTAAGAAAAAGACTTCAAGTAACAGAAGGGTCAAGAAGAAAGTCACACTATCTGCTGATGACAACATGATTTCTGATGATCTTGATGCTGCGTTAGAGTTAGCTAAGTCTATCAGCCAAACTGAAGCTGAAGAAGCAGAAGCAGCAAGGAAAGTCCATGCTACACATGCTAGGATCGTGACCTAATCTATCCTTAAATCTACAAAGAAGAAGTCTGGTGGTAGAAGTTCTAAGAGTGTAGTCATTCAAGACACTCCAAGTGCCCTAAAGTCAAAACCCACCACTTCAAAGGCTAAGCTTAAAGGTGCTCCTTCTCTTACTCTAGAAGAACAAGAGTCAGCAAACATTATGCAAGCTCTTAAGGAAAGTAAGCAGATAAGCAGAAGACAACTAGGTACTAGAGGCTCAAATGAAGGAATTGGTACTAAACCAGGGGTTCTTAATGAGTCCACAGTCATCTCTGCTACCTCAAGTGAAAGAACTGGTATTAAACCAGGGGTTCCCGATGAGGAAAAGGACATAATGGAAGAGAAGGTTATTCTAGAATGGGGAGACGAACAAGACAGTGAACATTCTAATGATGATAATGATGATATTGAGAAGGATGATAAAGATGGTGATGCTGATGATAAAGGCGATGATCATATCAGTGATACACAAGATGTTGATGATGAAGATATCGAAACTGAATCTAATGAGGATGATATCCATAAGTACAAGATTCGTGTGCGCAAGGATGAGGATGAAGAGATGATTAATGCTGAAGTTGATGATTCTGATAAAGGTAATGAAGAGACTACTGATGCAGCAAAGGCAGATGCTGAAAAGAATTCAGAAGAAAAGGATGATCCCATGAAGACCGAACTCCCTCCATCAAGCTCTAGCTTATCTGTATCTTCAGGTTTTGGTGATCAATTCCTTAAACTTTCTTCTGATTCTTCTTTGGTTAGTACTGTTAAGGACATTACAGATACATAGATCAACTCGTTATTAGAAGTTACGATCTAGTCTGAAGTTCCACATACCAGTCTCCATCCATGCTTAGTGTACATGTATCTGTGATTTCTGAACCCACAGTTCCCACACTTGTTCAAGAATCTCCTTCAATAGCTACTGCAACAACTCTACCTCCTCTATTTGTCTCCACCACACCATTTGTACCTCAACAAACAACAACACCAATCCCCACACAACCAATCACAACCGATGCTCCAATCATCATAACTACTGTTCCTGAATCCAATGCACTCAATGCAGTTGAATTTGCAAAATTAGAAAAAGATGTGTCTGAGCTGAAAATTGTTGATCACTTTACTGAAGCTCTTGCTATTCTCAAGTCCCAAGTTCCATCTGTTGTTGATAACTATCTTGGATCTAAAGTTGGGGATGTCTTTTAAAAGGAACTGAAGAAACACACATCAGATCTTATTCAGAAATATTCTTTGCAACAGTTTTTTGAATCATCTAAGAAACAGACACCAACAATTAATCTAGAACAAGGATCCAAGAAGAGTGCTTCAGAGATTCTATAAATCAAGAGGGAACAAGCTGAGAAGCAACAAAAGCCAAAGTTTACTATCAAGTCTACTAACAAGGCAGCTCTCGAAGAGTATGATCTGAAAAGCGCTCTTTACCAATCCATGCATGCAAACAAGTCTTTTAACAAAAATCCGGCCAATCATTGATTGTACCATGCACTCATAGAAGCATTGATTGAAGATAAAAATGCATTGGATAAGGGAGTCGCTGACACAGTTAAAGACCACAAGAGAAAGCATGGTGATGATGAAGACCCTCCGGCTGGACCAAACCAGGGTAAGAAGACCAAGAGGAGAAGAACTAAAGCGTCTAAGTCTTCTAAGAAGCCATCCTCCACCAAGGAAACCCTAAAAGGTAAAGCTCCAACTAAAGGATCTAAAACTGGTAAGTCTACTTCTGTAAAGGAACCAGTTGAAGAACCTATTGTTGAGGTGGTTATGGATGATGCGGGTGATGATGTAGCTCATGATGATAATCAACCCAAGGTTACCTCAGAAACCAAAAACAGAAAGACTCTGAATCGTCCCCCCACATATTCGCCAACCGCCCCTCGTTGCAACACAAGGCCTCCTATCCAGATGATCTGAACTACGACATCTTCAACATTTAAAGATAACATCGTTTCACTTAGGTAAAGATCTTCATTAGGCTTAACAAAATCATTTTTCATAGCCAAAATGGGCTTAAATCTCATGCAAACATCTGGTGGTTCAAAATGAAATGATTCAAATTCGGGAAGCTCCAAAAGAGTATTATTTGAATTATCAATGCTAATCAACTCCTCCTGATCGGGCTTAATCTAAAAAAGAAACGAATCATACTCGGGAAGAAAGTAATTAGCATGAGTAGTGGTACTGTCACTTCTCGTCCCTTCCGTATGATCGCTAAAAGTCTCGAATTCGGGTAAAGAATTATCCAAATGAGAAAGAGAAGTATCGGACTCCTCAAAGAACGCATCACTATCCTCGACGGGGATAGGAAATTGAGAAGGAGACTTGAGCACATGATCCAGAGTGGGTTTATCTTTCAAAGATTCGATATTAGAAATAAGACGATGGACGTTTAATAATTTCTCTTGAAGAATAATGTCTTGGATTTGAAAAATATCTTCTAAGTTAAACTCTTTCTCTTCTTGATCTCCATTTCCCTCCTCCAAACTATCGAGCTCTAAATAGGAAAGTGATGCATCAATCTACTTGATGTTCTCAAAAGAATCATCATCACTCGAAGTATCATCATTTGGATCAAAATTGGCTTCAACAAGTCCCGGTGGAATTGGAGCAATATGATCAAGCTCACTGGCAAACTCCTCGAGAATAGGGTCGATCTTAGAAGAATGAACAATCAAAGTATCATGGTCAATGAAAGATTCCACAAAATCAATTTCAACATTAACACGATTATTATCACAAGTAGGCATGTAACACCCCCATTTTTACAACATAGCAGCGGAAACTAATCTGGGGTATTACTTCATGGATACAACAATCATAATCATAGAAAACGACTCAAAAGAGACGTTGTTGGAAAAATTTAGTTATCATTCATTATAATCAGAGTTTTTACAAAATGCATGTCCCAAAATCTAAAATATTATGTTTGAATGATAACAGTTCAGCCATCTTCGAGTCCATGCCACTCCGTACCGCAACTTGCTCAATTACTTGAGATAAACATGCTAAAAAGGGTCAACACAAAGGTTGAGTGAAATTCATAGGTTTGAAATGTAATAGTTAAATACAAGTTATCATACTTGGAAATGTTGGTATTGCAGGAATAATCGTTATGAAGAACATTATTTTCATGGTGAACAGTATTATCACCCTAAACTCATGAATCACATAAAGTGATAAAGAGATATTAAAGAGATATTGGGAGATACTACCCAAAGAGATATTGGGAGATATTACCCAAAGAGATAATGGGAGATATTACCCAAAGAGATATTGGGAGATATTACCCAAAGAGATAATAAAGAGATATTGGGAGATACTACCCAAATAGATATTTCTATATCTTAAGTAATAATATATCAGGATAGCATATAGTTTAATAAGCACTTGCATTCATAGTTTACAACAGGTATTACGAGTAAAGTATGTGTGATTATGAACTCATTAAGTCTTTGAAAAGTAATCACATTGTTATGAGTATATAAAAGAGTTTGGAACATGCAAGTATCCCCTCGCGGGTTTTTAATCTGTAATTTAAGTAAGGCGAGGCTATGGAACTTCACTGATATGTAGGATGTAATAAATATTCCAAAATGAAAGCTGACGACCTTATCACAATCTTAACAGGAAGGTTGATATAGCAAATGATAGCAAACAGCCACGGCACGCAACTGGTAAATATGTTGCGTCTTTAGGAACTTGTATCTTAGAACTTTAGTTTTAAGAGTTATGAGTTTGATTGAAGAGTTTGTATTATTGACTCACTGTCCTAGGGCCATCATAATTCAGAAGTCATTCAGTAAACGATTGAGGAGTAGTTCCACTTTAATCGTAACCCAACACTCAGTCAGAATTAATACCAAGATGAACCTCTTAATATGAAGCTCCCTAGTATTGTTTTAGAGTATAATCAGTTTTAAGCGTTTTGCTCAATAACTGGAAATGTTAAGCACGAGAAGCGTTAATTAAAGTTATGTTTTGTAAGGTTTTAAACATGATTTTATACTTAATCAAAAGTTATTCATTGTTTTAATCTTTGTGCCATTGATCGTGTGCTTAATCCATGGAATGATCTAGGGATCCTACAGGTCCTTTAACTTTGAAAGATATACCAAGTAAACCTTGGACTTTGAAAAGTGAAATAATAGACCCCTATAGTTATAACTTTGATAAAATGACACTTTTAGTCCTTTTAGTTATAAGTTTCTGAAATTTACGATATATACCCCTTGCATGGATTATAATTACAAAACATGTCCAAATTGCCATGCAAGCTTATTTTAACATTTCAATAGACATTTATAAGTTATAATAAACTAAAATATGAAGTTTTAACATAACACAAGTTTAATTTAACGATTCGTTAAGCTAGGAAGTAAAACGGGTCAAATTAGGGTTTTAAAATGAAAACGCGCGGGTTTTAAGATTAAATTCTTTCATGACTTATCAAAGCACTTATTTTAACATTATATAAGCTTATTAGGATAGATTATAACAATAGTTTACAAGTTTAGCTCATAGTTTAAGTAAAAACATGAAATTAGGGTTTCGGGTGTACGGTTTTGGATCAAAAAGGCATAACACTTAGGTTTTTGAGTTCAAAGCTTTATATTATGATTTTAGCAAGATCATATGAACATTATGACGTTATGAAAGCAGAACATAAGCTTAGAGAACCTGGTTTGAGCTTATAGCTTGGAAACGGGTCAGAATCGGGACTTTCGGCTTCGTACGCCTAGAATAACGACTCCCGGGCTTCGTTTCTTGGTTTCTTTTGCTTCCTTTCTGTACTTGAGACTTCTTAAGATCACTTAGGATCTATTAGAGCAAAGGATTGCTTCTATGAAGGGTTATAGAGGAGGAAGTGGGGGATGAAGAAAAATGAATGATTTAGGTTCCTATTTATAGTAGTTTGAAGGCAAAGGAGTTAAGGAACACTTAGGATCTGTTCATGGACGTGTGGAGGGTCTAGTAGGTGATGTGTTGAAGCTATGGTGTGAGTATGAGGGTCTAGGATAGTAGATTGAAGTGGTGGAAGTGTTTTTGGGGTGTTTGGGTGTCACGGCTAGAAGATGGACAACAAGGCCATCATGTGTCTTCAATTTTGGCCATGGAAAGGTAAGAGCAGGTGGGTAAGCTGCTTAAGGGTTTCTAGAAGGGGTTCATGGAAGTTATTTGCACTTGGAATGGTTTGAAATGGTTCAAAATTGATGGTGAAAGGGTGCGGGCTGTTTTGGGGTTCGACTAGGGTTTCACAAGTTTTCAAGTCTTTATTTCGTGTATAAATGATTAAGGATAGTTAATATATGTAGCCAAGGTCTGATATAGGAAGGATTAGCAAAGATTAGCAATTGGTTTGGGTTAAAACGGATTAGAATTGAAGAAATGAGGTCACGGGTTTGATTAGGGCATGTTTAGGGTTTTCTTGACTTTCTTGGTTTATATTTTGCATACTTTTGATTAGGAATGATGGAATACAGATCCTAGGGCTTATATAAAGTATTATCAATGAAGTTTGGTCGTTGGTTTAAGTTAAAATAGGTTAAAATTGAAAGAATAAGCCGTGGCTTGGAATTAGGGTTCATAAGGTTTTTAGTGTTTTCTGGATTCGTTTCTTGTATAATTGAAGTAGAATGATGAAATGATAATGGAATATGATTGAGGATGTTGTAATTTATGTTATTATAACTTATTTAAGTATTGGTTTAAGTTTACAATGGATAAAAACGAAGAAACGAGTCATAGTGTAGTATTTAGCTCGGGTTAGGGTTTCTGAGTTTTGAATTAGGGTTTTAAGAGTAAAAATGTGTATGAAAGATTATGAATAGAATAATTAGGGTTTACACATTGTATATTGAGTGTAGTAGCTTGTACATAAGTGGTGGTGAAGAAATTGGAATGAAAACGGAGGTAAAACGGCTATTTTAGAAATCATGCTTAATGACTTGTACATTGAGCTTTTAGAGATTTGTACTTTGAGTTGAAGGGATTTTATATTTCAAATGAGATCTTATATTTCTTGTACATATGCTTTAGTAGCTTGTGCATTCACTTTAGGGGTTAACCCTTCCATGAGATTAGGGTTTAGGGCATCCGATAATGGTTTAAAGCCCGTTTTGATATGATGTTGCAAATGGTACCTTATAGGAATAATGTACCTTGTAATAATGATATTATGATATTGATTTGACATGTTATGATGTTTGCTTGACATATATGAAGACAGGATTGCCATAGATAGGTTGCGTGAGCTCGTCTACTTTAGTTATGCAAGTTACATGACATACTGAGATATTGACAATACAAGTAATGGGCTAAGTAATGTAATGTAATAAAGCGAAAAATTTCTCTGAAAAAGTGAGTTCATATATAACTGATAGATTGTACATCATCTAACTAATAGATTGAGATATTTACCTTTATGAAAAAGTGGTGTTGTTTATAGTCTCCACGCCCTTTTACAGAAATCTCTATCTCGAGATTTAATTGAAACTTGAAGTGAAGATTGAAAAATAGATGAGGATATTTAGACAATTATTCGTCTCACGTTCCATGTAAATTTTGGTCCTCTTATAGAGTTCCAATCGTAATTTGATTATAGAATACGTACTTCCTTGAGTTTGCATGTGAATCTACACGTCCCTAATTCAACTGTTCTTCTACCAAGTTGGAGTTTGTCGTTGAGTTGAAGTTCTTTTATTGGAAT
The DNA here is from genome assembly GCA_026074375.1 of Tanacetum coccineum. NCBI lineage: Eukaryota > Viridiplantae > Streptophyta > Magnoliopsida > Asterales > Asteraceae > Tanacetum > Tanacetum coccineum. The sequence continues at coordinate 16,212 of BQNB010122081.1, forward strand.
AACGAGAGATTCATTGGATAAGCACTTTTTGAGATTAGAAACGTGGAAAGTATTATGGATACTACTAAGCTTTTCAGGAAGCTCTAGTCTGTACGCCACTGGGCCAATTCGTTCAAGAATTTTGAATGGTCCAATGTATCAGGGATTAAGCTTTCCTCGTTTTCCGAAACGAAAATACCCTTCCGGGCGATACTTTTCAACATAACATTATCGCCAACTTGAAATTCTATAGGCTTCCGTCTAATATTGGCATAACTCTTGTCGATCTCTGGCAGCTTGTAAGCGTTGACAATTTGTACGATCTTTTTAGTGGTTTCTTGAATTATTTCTGGACCTGTAAGTTGAGAATCTCCAACCTACCTCCCAGCACACAGGTGATCTACACTTTCGACCATTAAAGTGCTTTGAACGTGTTGGGACTTGATACTGGCAAAATAACTGCTGTTGACGAAAATACTACCAATGGTAAATGTTTAACCATCCTTTCCGAAATCTAATGACACAAGCTCGAAGCAGTGTCTTGCGAGTGTATGAGATGGATACTTTCACTTTTCTATCGGTTTATCAGGATGTATGCAGTACTCAGTTCTAGTTGAGATACCCAAAGCATTTTGTAGTTGATTCCAGAATCGATGTGAAATACTGTCAACGAACCGAGAAGATAAGAGATTGGTAACGTCCAAGGTCGAGAGACTATTTCTTTAATGTATAATCTTGTAAGAGTTTCCATACTATCAGTCGCTCGAATGGGAATGAAATGCGCTGATTTGGTAAGACGATCGACAATGACCCAGATGGCATCATGTCCAGTTGAGGTTTTGGGTAGCTTTGTGACGAAATCCATTGTTATCCTTTCCTATTTCCACATAGGAATTTCCGGTTGTACCAATAAGCCGGATGGCTTTTGACATTCTACTTTAACTCTAGAACATGTCAAACACTTGCTAACATATTCATGCGAATATTGCCTTCATTACTAGAGCCACCAATAGAGTTTCTTTTTAAGTCGTGGTACATCTTAAATACCCGGTGAATAGAATATTTGGGATTTATGAGACTCGTGCAGGATAAGTCACTTAAACCGCCAAAAAGTGGTAACCGCTTCGGTTTTTTGATACAACGAGTTTCCATCAGTGCCAAAATTTCAAATGATAAGTGTCCATTCCTCTTAAGGTACTCGTTTTTTGAAATTTTCTTCTTTGAGAGCTTTCATTTTGGGCTTCGAGAAATTCGAGATGGTATTTTGATAACGGTTAAGATTAATGCTCTGAAACTCGGAGGGTTTGATTCGTTTCTTTCGTGCTTAAGGCATCTGCTCCACTACATTTGCTTTCTGTGATGACTAATAAATTTCACAATCATAATCTGCGAGTAATTCTAACCATCGGCGTTGCCTCATATTCAATTCTTTTTGACGAAGAATATGTTGAAGGCTCTTGTGATCAGTGAAAACTGTACACTTTGTACCGTATAGAAGTGTCACCAGATTTCAAGAGCGATATTACAGCTCCTAATTTCGAGATCGAGAGTAGTATATTTTCCTTCAAGAGGTTTGAGTTGTATGCTAGGAAAATGCATACAGACATGACTTTTTCTCGTTTGCATTAGTACAACTCCTAACCCTTGAAGAGTGATCATCATAGTAAATGACAAAATATCGTTTCACTCATGTAATGCTTAGATGTGGTGCTTCACAGAGTATGTGTTTACGGTGTTGAAAAGTGCAATTCATGTTTCTTCGCCCAGATATAACTCTTTTTCTTCTGTGTTTAATTAATTTAGGGCTTGCAAATCTATGAAACCTTTGATAAATCTTCTATAATAGCCGGCGAGTCCTAAGAATTAACGTACTTCTGTGGGAGTAGCAGGAGATGTCCAATTCTTAACAGCTTCGATTTTGGCAGGGTCAACATGAAGTCCTTGATTATCGATGAGATGACCAAGAAATTACACGATATGTATCCATAAATCACATTTAGAGAATTTGGCATACAATTTCTCTTTTTGGAGTATTATCCAAGATAAACCAAAATGGACATGCATGATCTTACTCCGTTCGAAAAGATAAAGAATATCATCGATGAACAAAAATACAAACTTATCCATACGGTTAACAAACACATACATGAGAACCGCATGAATACGGCAGGTGCATTTGATTAACAAATGGCATGGACATGAAATTTCATAGTGTCCGTATCTCGTCTGAAAGCAGTCTTAGGAATATCTCCTTCCCTTACTCATATTATGAATAACCTGATTCTTAAGTCATTTTGAGTAAACGCTTGAACTTGAAGTTGATCGAATAAGTCATCGATCCTGGGCAATGGGTAACGATTCTTTATAGTAAGTTTATTCAACTCTCGGTAATCGATACACATTCTAAAAGATCCATCTTTCTTTTTAACAAATAAGACAGGAGCTCCCCAAGGCGATGTACTTGGTCGAATAAAACCTCGTCGGATTTAGATTCTTAAAGGAATGGTTAGATAACACCTGCATTTCTATGAGCTAATCTATAAGGTGTTCGAGCTATAGGTGCTGCTCCGGGGATTAAGTCGATTTGGAATTCTACTTGGCGAATGGGAGGGATACCAGGTAGATCTTCAGGAAAGACATCTGGAAATTCTTTGACTACGGAAATGTCTTCGAGTCTCTTCTCGTCTGCTTTCTTCTCCATAACTTGGATCATAAAAACTTGACAACCTCGGGATATATACTTTTTGGTTTTATTTAATACAGTGAAATGAATTTAGTCGAGTTTTACTTTGATCACCTCGAATGATTAGAGTTTCACCGTCGATAGGAATGTGAACAACTTTCTCGTCACAGAGAATTTTGGCACGATATTTGGATAACCAGTCCATACCAATGACTACGTCAAAACTACCAAGTTTAATTGGCATGAGATCGATTTCAAAAGGTTGATTTAGCAAAGTTAGAGTGCAGCCTTTAATAACAGTGTTTGTGCTTACTAAGTTTCCGTCAGCCATTTCCGAATATTAAAAAATGTATCATATTGTAATAGACGATTATTTTTTTTTTTTTAATTTTTTTTTTTTTTTTTTATTTTTTTTTTTTTTTTTTTTTTTTTTTTTTTTTTTAATGCATAGAGGCAAGTGAAAGAGGATAATAAAACTTCTAATCAGCTCCGAATCAAATAAACCCTTACTAAATGCTGATTTAGGAGAAACAAACCCTTTCACGACATTTGGGTCATTCCTATCTCTCAGCATGTAGGCTCTTCCTTGGGCATTGATGTTGGTCTTTCGGAACTAATTTGTATAATGCCCTTTTTCTCCACAGGCTTGACAAACAACTGTCACTGTCACTGGTAGTTCATTACTTCCAGTGGCTGGCTTCTTGTTTCGGCAGTTCTTGCTCAAATGGCCCACCTTGTTGCAAGTATTACACTTACCAGTACAAGGTCCAGTGTGACGAAGATTGCATCTTTTACACAAAGGGAGGTCTCTGGCATATCTACTATTTTCAGATGAAACAACAACATAAGCTCTAATAGCTTCTTGCCTTCGGTTTTGTTGTGGTTGGTGATTGTTGTAACGATTGTTGGTATTGGTGTTACAGCAGTTGTTATTGCTGTGGGAGTTGTTGTTGTTGAAAGTCCTTTTGTCGTCAAACTTTCTTTTGTTCTCATTTGATACTTGCACCGGAGTATGCTTAGTTACTTGATCCATTAGCCTTTGGGCTATGTTAATGGCTTCCTCTAAAGTTTGAGGTTTAGAGGCAGTAACATTTCCTTCAATGCTTTGAGGTAGTCCCCCAATGAAAGCTTCCAAGAGTTTCTCAGTGTTTGGCACCATGTTCGGACATAGAATTGTTAATTCTTGGAATCTTCTAATATAAGGTTTAAGATCATTTCCCTTTACATTCAGATTGTAAAGTTCTTCTTCCATTTTTCTGATCTCAGTTCGGGGATAATACTTGTTTGTCAGAAGACTTTTTAACTCAGTCCAAGTGATTTGATTGGCTTGCTCTACTCCTATAGGTTGGGCATATGCATTCCACCAAGACAAGGCATCGTCAGTCAAAGTACTAGTAGCAAATGTTACTTTGTTTTCTTTAGCACATCTGCTACGAGAGAATACTGATTCGGTTCGTTCAAACCAACAAATAAG
>BQNB010122082.1:5408-20347 GCA_026074375.1 Tanacetum coccineum
CTATTCCGGTTTTGACCAACCCCCGCAGTATTCCATAAATCATCAAGAAGACCTTAATCAGCAGGGGATAAGTGATGTGCACGATAAATGGGATAAATTAGAAGAGTCACAGAATGAACTTCTCAACATGATACAATCATTTTTTGAAAAATTTCTTCAACAAAAGTTGGCGGCTAGCATCGATCAATCACCTCTTCAAGAAATGAGTCTCCAAGAAATGGAGGATATTAAGCAGCGTTATTTAGATGAAATGTTAAGTTTAAGTAATGACTTACAGATTAAAGATTATCGTAATGAGAAAATAGATATTAGCTTTAGAAGGGAATGTGAAAGTATGATTGATGAGCTTAAAAGTAAATTCAATGGAATGAGTATTGAGGTTAATAAAAAGAAAGAGCTTCAGCAACTAGAGCAGGCGGCTAAACTTAGTACTTATATTACCGAGCCTTCATAACATTTCAATTATTTTTATAATGACGATGGCGAGGAAAGTTCTATTCCTTTGAGAGATATTATTTATGAACTTCCTCTGTCACTTGCAAACACACTCGTTTTGGAGCCTGAGGACTCTCTCATCATGGGAATGAGGAACTTAGCACTATTCTTGAAAAAGAATCGGATGAATTCATAAAGTCTAGTGTTGAGGACCTTGTTCCAATCCCAAGTGAGTCTGAGGATACATCCAAGAGTGATATTGATTGTGATTTATCTTCGTGTGATGATTTCTCTCCCATTAACGTTTATAAGGAAAAATCTGTGACTTTCTCTAACCCTCTATTCAATTCAAATGATGATTTTACCTCTAGTGATGACGAGTCACTATCCGATGAGGACGTTTCGGAAGACAATGTTAAAATTTACTCGAACCCTCTTTTCGAATTCGATGACGAATATATATCTAGTAACGTAAATCCTCTTTTTGATGAGGTGTTAGAGGACATCGAGAGTAAGGACTCTTATGTTTCTAACCTTGATGAGCTGGTTTTGTTAGTCACACCTCTTTCCGATGATAATGAGGATGAGTGTTTTGACCCAGGAGGCAAAATTGATGAGATTGATGCTTTTCTAGTTATGGATATTTCTACAGATATTGAAGACGGTTATCATGATTCGGAGGGAGACATAATCTATCTTGAAAGTTTGCTTATAAATGACACTATCCCTAATCTCCCTCCCTAGGTATTTTTAGATTATGACCCGAAGAACTTAAAGGATGAACCTGATAATGAAGATTTGAAGAGTATGGTCAAAGTTTTAGACCCCGGCATTCATGAGAAAAAAATTCTCTTACATATGTGAGCTTACCCTTTGAGGATCGCCATTATCTTTCCTTCACATATGTTATCCGAATTTTTCTTCCTTATTTCACCTATGCAATGGATTCTTCTCTTCCTCTCTCCTCCGGGAGTGAGGATATCATTTTGACCCCGGCATCTCCGCTTTTCATTTTTCTCCTCTTGAACTGGTGGCATATGAATATCCAATGGAAGTTTGCTCTTCTACTTGTTTCGTCCCTAAAATCACGATAATATGGGGAGAGTCAAGCTAGAGACTCACACAAAAATAAGCACTTCATGGGTGGCAACCCATGCTTATCCCTAGTAGTAGTATATTAATATAATAAGTGTGATGTGAGAAGGATCGCCTCTTCCTTTCTCGTGTTTTGAGTTTTGTGTTTTGTGTCCAGGATTGCCCGGATTATGAAGACTCTCGTGCTTGTGGTTTTGTCCATCTTCAATCCTTAGCATGCTTATTCATGGGAATCCGATATCCTAGATCTTATTGATTTAACGTTTATCTATTAGCATAATTAATAAACGGCTTTAGATTTGCGTAGAGACCCTTAATATTTGGATTATGCCTTGAAATTAGTATGGGGGTGACAGTCTCACATTGAGGACAATGTGTAGTTCTAGTATGGGGGGATCTTTCGATTCGATCTTACTTGCATTTTCCTTGTCTTCACGTAACCCCGTTTTACCACCAAAAATAGCAAAAATATGCCAAAATTAAAATTTTTCAAAAATAGAATAAATGTTTTGACACATAGTTTTGTCTATTTAAGGAATAAATTTTGACTTGATCGAGCATGTTGCACTCTAGCTTGCCCCTTAACTTATATAAATTTAAGCTTTTGATAGTCTTTTATACAAGAAGCTTTAAAACACGAATTCTAGCTTGAAAAAGCCAAGAGTTTGCAAGTTTCCATGATAGACTTTAAATATGCAAAGCTTGTTTTATTAGACTAAGCATTCGCGGATCTTTTTATTAAAGATTTTAAATTTGCGAAGAACGAAAAATGATAGAGTTTTATATAAGTTAGATCGAACATAGAGTAGTTGGATCATCTTTTAAAGCTCATAGATTAATGTGGCTTTTTTGCTCCCATTAGCTTAATAAACGTTATATAATTGTTGAATAAATAAAGTTACTTTAGGTTTTTGCGATTCTTAGTTTAAATTACTTCATAAAGATTCCTTATGGTGAGATTAAGGTACACATCGAGGTTTTGTCAGTGTTATGAGGAAATAGGCTACCGATTCTTGACGGCTCGCAATCGTTGTCTAGGTAGTTAAAAGACCACAGGACTTGAAATTTGGCTATAATAATTATGTAATAAACCGAAGTCGAAATAAGACCACTACCTCTTGCCGGCTCACAACCGATGTGTTAGTCGTTTAAAGGATGGAGGTAATAATAATAATAATAATAATAACTGTGGGCTGATAAAAGTTTATTGCCTCTTGCCGGCTCACAACCGATGTTGCAGTCTTCTAAATAAGGCACATAGTAAAAATTTGAGGCTGATAAAAGTTTGTTGCATCTTGACGGCTCACAACCGATGTTGCAGCCTTCAAAAAGGTCGAGGATCACCGAGGTCGAAATAAGACTCCTGGACCATGGTCGCCATACCCGATGTGGCAGATAATTAAAAGACCAGAGGATTAATAATGATGCTATGAATATACAAAAATAATAAATCCAAATTTCGACACCGGGTTATCTAATAAGCTTCCGTCTCTGGACTTAGTTGAGTTGATTTTCGGGATAAATAAAAAAGGTTAACCCCATAATCAAGCGAAATTAAAACCTATATAATGTGGACCTTATTCATCACCATATCGCTGCTAGGAAAGGATTTTCAAACTATTATCGTGTTCTAAACCGAGTTCCATTAATATGAATAAGAACTTTAATTTATTTATCACAATAATAATAATAAAATCTTAGAGGATTTAGGAATAAGGGGAGCGGAAGTACTATGCGTACAGCAATTAGCATTTATAGTAGTGTTAGCATCTTAACTTGTGGATTTAACAATGATTATCAATTTTTAAGCTTGGTTTGGGGCGGGTGGAAAAATCAAAGCGCGATGAGATTTATCCTATATAGTATTTTTTGATTTCTGAAGTTATAATGATCATAAACGCATAAAAATGGTCCAAACAGGGAGCTTTATCAACACTACGAGATTTCTTAATCTCCTTATATGAAGCACTTAGTTACTTTTCGAGTTATTCGTCCTAAGGGTGATAAATTTTTGGTAATTCTAAAGACATTAAGTGAGGACCACTACAATAGCTAAGAATGGGGTTTTTTGGTATGTGCCTTAAATACACATACCTTTATACCTAATAAAACGAGCCCTAAAAGACCATAATGACTAAGGGAGGGGGGGGGGGTGAGGGGGGGGGGGGGGGGGGGGGGGGGTGGGGGGGGGGGGGGGGTGATATTAAAAAGAAAAAAAAAAAAAAGATAAAAATAGATGAGAAATGCATTGTATATGTATATTTTGTTATTTATGTCTTGCAAGTATGGATATTTAGTAAAAAGGACAAAAACAAAACCAAATAGGAAAAAACCAAGCACGAGAATAGAAAGAGTGCAGAAAACTGAAGTCGAAGACGTATACATCCTTAATGGGCCAACCCGTACACATTTTATTAGGCCGGGTCAGCCCATTGACTTTGTATCTATACAAAATATAAGCCTAAATCTAAGCCTCTTATAAATAACCAAGTCCATAAATCATAAATCCAATCCATAACCCTAAAATCCCATAACCAAGCCCAATCCCTTCCCTTAGTTAAGTCAACATATATAGTCAAAAGGGTCAACACAATAACTGTGCTACTTTTTCCTCCCTCATTTATTTTACACAGAGAAATAACACACAGGGTTAATCCTCCATTTACCCACTCGCCCCTAAGTTTCTAGAAGACTTAAGCCTTGACACGTCTGACACAAGGAGGCCACGCTGGCGATCCTGAGCTTAATGATTGGTTGAGATACGCGGCTGAATGATAAAGGGCTCAAATTGGATTAGATGGATCTAAGGGCTAAGGATGGACAAGTGAAGACACTCCTCAAGCTCTAGAAGACTCTACTCCTCACTATAAATAGAGAAGCTTAATCACACAGAGGATCATCGAGAGTAGGGTTAGTTTAGGAGTAGTATAGTGTAGCTGCTTATTGGCTTATTAATGTAATTTTAGCTTATTGTTCTTTCCTTAATGTAATTTGCTTTTTCAATATCTTGTAATTTCTTTTATGATTAATAAATATAAGTTTCATTTAAATTCTGCCTTAATTCTATTTTAATCATGTTTTAAAGTTGTTTTGATATAAGCTAATAAGCTCTCTAAGTCCTAATAAGCTAGTCCAATTCAGTTTTCCTTCAAAGCTTAATTGTGGCTTTATCTCTAAATCACCTTCATTACTTATAAAGGTTCTTATTTAAGCTTTATGGATGTTAGCAAAAAGGGATAGGCTTATGGCTTCACTTACCGCTTATCTATGATAAGTGGGAGTATTGGATTAGCTCTTAGAGCATTTAGTCCTTGTTTTGTGCAAAGGACAAAAGGTATTCTTCTTTTTCTCTTTTCTTAAGCTTATTTTATGTCCCTGCTTATTTTATGCTTATTTTGTGTTTAATTTTGCTTAACTTGTCATTTTAATCCATCTAGTGTATAGCTTATCATGATCTGTTTTTATGTTTCATAAAGTTTCACTCAAAACAGTTTAAAAAATCCAAAAACATGGCTTATTTTTGTTTTGCTTATTTTAGTACTTATTTTGCTTTAAGTTTTGCTTAAATGTCCTTATTATGTTTAGTTATTGATATGTTTTCATGATTTAAGTATTTACTTAATTTGTCTTAAGTTTTCAATGGTTCTTAAGATTTTAAAAGGGTGTTTGGGATAAGAAACAAGAATGAGTAAAAAGTAGTGCAACTTGTTTTTGGTTCTTAAATTAGTATTCATTAGCTTTACTTAAGTCTTAATGCTAGTTTTAATAAGTTTAAAATAGTTTTTGTTAAGTTTAGTGGTTTATCTTATTTCCAAATTCTGATGTCTGCTAGGGCCCTATGGTTTTTTAATCTAAATATTTGTTGATTCTTTGAGTTTTTTACATTTAAATTAGATTTTAAGTTCAATTATGGTTTCTAATGCATCATTGTGTTTAGTCTATAGTGTTTGGTTAAACCTTTTAAACATTTCAACTAAGGTCTATCAAGTATTGGTAGTTTTTGAATAACTCTTTAAGGTCCGAATTTGCAGATCTGTACAGGGTTGAATCTAGCTTTACTTTGATCTACTTTAATAAAATTTAGATTTTAGAATAGTATGGCTCAATCTGTTTTTAGTTTGTAGTGTGTCAAACTCCTTTTTGAATCAGTAATCTAAGCTGCAAAGTAGTCCAATAATGTCAAAAAGTCCATATGCAAAGTAGCATAGTCTGTCATTTTCAGCTTTCGTTCTAGCTTATTTTTCTTAGGTAACTTGCTTAATTTATGCTTATTTGTCTCTTTTGAGTTTAGTTCTCTATTTGTTTTTGCTTTTTAGCTTATTTCAAATTGCTTTTTAGTTCTAAAATTTTAGCTCAAAGTTAGTAAAAAGTCCTTTAAAAGTGTCTTAAAAGTCTGTTGTCTTTAATGCCTTTAAATGTTTTCAGAGTTATTCGGTTTGCTTATTTCCAGATTTATAGTGCTTATTATGTATAGGACTAGGTCTGCTTTTCAGCTCATTTGTTTTCTAGTTAGCTTATTGAGTTCCTAAAGCAATACGTTTAGCTTAATATGGTAATTAGATTATTTGACAAATTTTTCAATGTAGTTAATTGTCTTGATTATTATTAAAGTTTTGTCAAAAAGCTCTTTATTAAAGTTTCTTATTTTAGCTTAAAGTTTAACTTTTTCAAAAAGAAAAATAATAAAAAAAATGTTTTGTCAAAAAGAAAGGTGTTAGCCTTAATTATATTAAGTCAAACAAGAATGTTATCGGTCTTAGAAAGTCAAATAGGGGCTTGTTAGTAATGGCTAGTCGGGTATCATCATGGCTTGGTTTGTAATCTAATGTGTCCATGTTAAGGAGAAAAGCCCAAGGTTTAGCCAGCCCGGCAGTTAAGGAAAGCCCATGAGCATCTACTACCGGCAGGCTAGGGTATAAATATCCCTTCACCACACTTGGTGAAGGGTGTTGGTTACTTTTCTATCACTTGTAACTTCCCATTTTTCTCTAATCTAATATTCCATCTTTGTTTCTCTCTCTAGATTTCTTCTTATTTTCTAGCATCTTGGTATAGATTATAGTTGTGTAATGGATTAAATTAGTGGGATAACATGTGGTATCACGAGCCAAGGGGTGTGTAGTGTTTGTTTTGTGTGAAATTCGTGGGTTAGTTGGTTATATTTTTTTTGGTTCGAAAAAAGCAAGAAAAAAATCAACTTTGATCTTTGTTTCGTGGTTAAAAGTGTTAAAGACTTGTACTTTTGGGCTTAGATCAATTCCTTGCATCATTACTAGGTGGTTTTAACATCATTTCGTAGCTTACAAGAAAGTTTGAAGATTTTTTCTTGGCTGCGTTTTGCCTATCTGAAGGGGTGTTCGTCGTTGCGTTTTGATCAGAGTCATTGCATTTTGATTAGCTTCGTTGCGTTTTGATCAGAGTCATTGCGTTTTGATTAGCTTCGTTGCGTTTTGATCAGAGTCATTGCGTTTTGATTAGCTTCGTTGCGTTTTGATCAGAGTCATTGCGTTTTGATTAGCTTCGTTGCGTTTTGATCAGAGTCATTGCGTTTTGATCTCAAGTCGTTGCGTTTTGAGTCTCAAGTCACTGCGATTTGATATTTTTTGTGTGTGTTGCGTTTTGTCTCCACGGAATGCGTTTTGAAGACCATCACTGCGTTTTAACTAAGAGAAACTCTGCCCAATTAATTTATTGATTGCGTTTTGACCAAGACTCGTTGCGTTTTGACCAACAATCGTTGCGTTTTGACCAACAATCGTTGCGTTTTGACCAAGAATCATTGCGTTTTGACCAAGAAGTGTTGCGTTTGATCTATATTCGTGCGTTTGCTTATTCTTACCTTAGGATGGATGGTTTGAGTTAAAAACACTGGTTTTGCTCTTGCGTTTTATCTACAAGGTCGATCCCGTCCAGGTGGTATTTGTCCGAATTTGGGAATTTATTTTTCAACGTGTAGTTAAATCTCGAAAAAATCCACATCAAGACAAAACAAAGTTCAAGGACTAATTATAAGGGACTTTGGACTTAATCGGACTACATAGGGACAAGTTCTCAACTCAACAATACAAAACAATCAAATCATACAATAACTTAATCCATACTTGAAACGCTAATTAATTTTCATTCACGGTTTCCTCTTGATTTTGTAAAATCCCGCGAAAGTTAACGATTCTTTCTCGGTTTTTAAATCAAGATTGTAAAATCCCGTGAACGTTAATTCATTTAAAACAACAATCAAACACTTCATAAACTTAAGATCCGATATCCTTTTACAAACATCATATTTATAATGTCAAATTCAAATACCAATTGCAAAACTCAAAACACAAGTGTTCTTCAGAATGTCACAGTTTCTTCGTGTTCAAATTCTAACATTCAAGAGAAGACACAACTTTCAAGAAGTAGATGCATGTTTCTCTTAGAAACTTTACAAGATTATGGCACGATGCCTATCTTCAAGAGAACGTTCTCTCAAGACTTGGATTTACTAGAACAACATCTTACTAAAGATATACTTTCTAGGACTGATTGCACAACTACTTTGACTGATCTCAGAACAAAGTTTGAAAATGCTTTCCATTCAGAATTCGAAGAGCGTATGCAGAATTATACAAGATATGATGCTCAATCATTTTACGATGCAATGATCTTTAACATGGATTCCCTCAGGAAATACATGCTTGAGTTAATTCTTCATCAACAACGACTCCACAATTGTTGAAAACAAAGAGTTGATACAAACACAAAAAGATCATCAACCAATTCCAGCATTGAATGTTTGATCATTGAAAGTTGATTTTTTTGTCATACAAAACACTTGTTCTGAGGAAAAGGAAGTCAGTAATCAGAGTCTGCATCCAACAAATTAGTAAGGATTGCAGCTTGATTCTAAACAAAAGATGTGCATGCAATCAAATTTAACATGATGTCAAAAGCAAAAGAAAGATGCAGACTATTTCGTTCTCTTCATTCACACCACCCCTTCAAGTTCTTTCAAAAGGATGACTTAAAAGGGCACTCGCATCGAACATGGATTCCAAACGGGCTTTATGTCACTCTTGGTCAGAGTTGATACCTTCACAAGTACAATGCTTCTCAACGTAGATCAACTACAAAGCAACTTGACAAAGATGAATTTCAAGAAGATGAATCCATGGCAGCCTTTTGGGTGGGGGGCGGGGGGGATAAAAACAACCAATTTCTAGAAGTTTATCATTCAATTTTACATTGATTATGACAGTCAATATGAAAGACTCGTACTTTGTTGAATAAAACTGGAATCGAGGTTCAACACTTCAGGATACACTCCTCCAACACCTGGGTAAATGTTAAGAAGTCCGGTTGCTGAAAGAACTCGTCATCAAAGACAGTATGAAAAAGGGTGAATATACGGACAGAGCAGCCGCAAGAGAGTAAGATTGATTACGGGTAAAAGCATTGGATCGATGATTTGGTTGACACAGAAAGCATTAGAACAAACTCAACAGTGCAAGATGACAACAGCAGGTCAGGGAATGATACAAATGTTGATAATGCAGATATCAGACCCATTTGTGACGAAGAGCTAATGGCTGAGGTACAATTGACTGTTGAATGCAATATCTTTGACTATGGACAATAGCCATACTGAGCTCCTGATATCATTATTCAAGGTAGGGTTGTACCATATCCTGAACATTGTCTAGTTAAAAGTCCTATGCTTGATTCTTTTCACTAATAACCAGTCAATTGCAATACTCAAAACATCACTCGAGTCTGAAAAGATTTTGCTCAAAAGAGACGTTGCCCAATTTCAAAAAGATTTTCAGAATGAAAGCACTTTGCATTGCTCTCAGATACTTAAATATCAAATCAAACTTTAAAAATCAGGGCAACATGGTCAAATTTTAATGAAAAAGTATAAAGCCAGGATTGAAAAGGAATTTGATGTACTTGAAACACATGAACATCGAATTAGAACATAGTGTGGCTACATTTAGTAAGGAAAAGAGACTCTTCTGAACGCAATTACAAAGATTTGTATGAATTTATTAAAATCTTGGAGGATCTAAGATACAAACAGACAACATCTTTGCTTGCTAATAATGCTGATTAAAAGCTCAGATTCAGGAAAAATGTTTTTGCAATTGCTGCTTTAAAAAATGACTTAATGCGAGTTTTTAAAAGGAATAATGTCGATACTTAAGTTAGATAAACATCACGGTCTTGGGCACACCGGATGTTACCATCACTAAGAAACAAATCAGTTGGTTAGACAACAATGCGTTAAATCTTGCAAGGGCTCAAATGTCAACACAACGGTTGCCTACCCACGTTGATGTGAAACAAGGAATTTGTCACAAACCAGTCACTCAAACATTATTTGCCTAAGAAAACAGAATCCACCCTTTGCAAACCTGATCAACTGATTGCATCTAAGCTATCTAGGAATAGTTTAAGGGGTTCATGCCATGATTTAGTTCAAAATGACATGGTTTCATAATCACTATTAGATGTAGTTAAGAAAGATACAGAAAGAGAAAGGAAATCTCAACAACCTAGTGTGCCTATTCTGTGAGAATTATAAACCAATACGGATGATAGGAACCAAACCTAGGTGCAAAATCAAAACATTAGGTGCTTGCCTGTATCTAAGAGTAGTCGCGTTACGATATACGGATGTGCCCAAAGCAGTCACTCTATGAGTTTCTAGTTCTTTTTTCTGAATTCCATAAACTTTGTTTGTTTCTACATGTCTAAGTGTGTCTTTTAATGCAAATCATGATGTCTAGTATAACAAACTCCTGAGAGTAAAATCACGTGCTAAGATTCAATCCGCAATAAGACCACATACAGTAAAAACCTGTAGGATCTAAAGAGTCTTAACTCAGAAAAACCTAGTAGACAGCATCTTAAACAGGCATAAGGTCTTCTCCTAATAAGACTTACGCTGTGTTTGAGAAAACATTCCTAGATTCTGAATTATTAGTTGGAAACCCACGGGTAGAATTTTCAAATCTATTGGTCTTAGGTGGTTCTACAGGAAAGTTATCTCGACTTTGCATACAAGCAAGGTTGACAGTGAACCCCCACATGGTTCAAATGTAGATATCCCTCATATTCATGAATGCAAACAAACTCTGGATGTAAGTGCAGGTACATCAATCAATGTTCAGAAGGAACAAAGTCTTGATTTAAGTGCAGGTACCTTATGTAATGTCAACAAGGAAAATCTCAGAGTATGGTTGCTGAAAAGGATGATATCTCAGAAACCATTGTCAAAGTGGATTCACAGATGATGATACAGAAAAATGACGTTTGATTACAACAGATCAAGCCTCGAACCTCAATGTCAAATGACGTTTGAACAAAATGGTTCAAGCCTCGCACCACAGTGTCAACAGAAGTTCATCAAGCAGCTGCGACAGTAACAACGTCAAATGAGCTGGATGTGCTATTCGGTCCTTTGTTCGACGAATATTTCAATGGAGAAAATCAAGTTGTTTTAAAGTCTTCCGCTGTCACTACTACTGATGCATCAAATAAACGTCAACAACAACTTGATTAAACTGCATCCACTTCAACTCTAGCTACAACTGTCTCTGCTAATGGAAACTTCGATTTGTAAATATTTTTATTCTCTCTTTATTTTTTATTTATAACATTTATGAAATAGAAAATACAAAAAATCTAAAACTAGACAAAACAACAATATAAACTCAGTAATTTTCAAAAATACCAAAAAGAATCTTCTCGACATGTCTCTTGGAATCGATAACATTTACGTACCTAGAAATGTTGATTAACATCGACACGGGCGTGTAAATGAAGTTCGAACAGGAGTTTCAAATGCTTTCAAAACATGTCATTTCTAAATTTTTCTCAATGACTTATGTTCATTTTAGTTCATAACTCGGTCTCGAATGTAATAGGGAAGTGTACGCCTCAGTGCGCTTACTCTAAAAATAGCAAGAGAAGTCTTCATAATCTTGTTTTTAAAATCGTTGAAATAATTTTTATTCAAAAAGAACTCTTCAATGTAAAGATTGTCTACAAATAAATTTTGTGGTATATTTTCTTAAATAGTGGTATTGTTAAAATTGTGAATTTCAACACTCCTTCCTCGAAATTAATTTTCATACATTGTAGTAGCAGACATGTCTTTTTATGTGATCAATTTTTGACGGCGGAGTTTTTAAAACAAAGCCTTTGAATTGATGTTGGATACATCACATAAATGTCAACTTTTATGTATCCAACACATTTTGTGAAAATTAAAATGTGTGAATAACTCCTAATGTCATTTAAATTAATATACATGTTCACTAGCATCTCACTCCGTCTTCCAACATTTTGTAGGTGTCATTTCACTTTTTCATTCAATGTCACATAGTTTTTATAAATATTGGTATCCCACATATACTGTTAAAGGTGAGCTATCGGAAAATGAATTCAATGCATTCGTAGTTTTTTATTTTTCTTCCCCATGGGATTTTTCTTGTCAAATTTTATTCAATTGGTATTTAAATACTACAGTGTTTTATTATTTAAAATAAGGAGAAATGTGATTAAAATATGCTATAGGACGTATGTTGATCTTGAAGACTCTAAGTGCAACTCTTTCTTCATGTGCTAAACATTTCGAATATCGGAGCACTTGTGTAGGGGGAGTATTTGAATATAACAATTCAGAAAAAAAAAAAAAAAGATTGGGGGGGTGGGGGGGGAGGGGGGTGGTGGTTGGGCCCAAGGGGGGGGCTTTTATATTTCTCGATCTCATACCCAACACTTGTTAATTTCATGACATTCTGAAGTAATAAGGGTGGTTAGGTAGGAATAAGTCCTACGATCCAACCAGAACTGGAGGGTTTCATACCAAGGACACTCCATAGTTAGATTAAACATCCTTAGTTGATTGGAGAAGAATGTGTATAAGGGAGGAATGCCTGGACTAAGATGAGTCTAACACTGAAGCAAACAACAAAGGGTGTTAGTAATGACGTTCTGGTAAGCATTGAAGGGTTGAGAATGAAAAAGAAATGTATGGATATAAAGGGTGAAAAGAATGAAGCCCTCTTTTACCCTTAGGCAGAAACGGGCATACATAATCTATCAAATTCCACAAAGATGACTTGTTGATATTGAAGAAAGCTCTTCATGGACCCTGTAATGCCAATGCACAAACCCTCCAAGCATCTGGGGTTCTCAAGACTGTTAGGGGCTGATTAGAGTTGTTTTTAGTTTTCCCTATTTGTTTGCATCCTCATAGGTTCATACGGGTTTAGGTAAGTGGTGTCAAACGAAGGTTTTGCTTCCGCAATTATGTTTATACCGTTGTGACCCATTGTTCTTACCTGTCAATGCTTTCTAGATGTAGTTTTCAGCTTTTAAGTCATTTGAATATGTTTTCTTAAAAACTGCCTTTTATTGCTTAAAACTGCTTATGCTAGTTTGCTTATTTCCTGTGCTTATTTCTGTGTTTTTAATGCTTAATTATCCTCATTTTAGCTTATGCTTAATCTGCTTTTACTTTACAAAGGTTTTCAAAATCTATTTAAGCTTAAAAAAGTGATTTCATAATCTTAAAGGGGTGTTTGGCACAAGCAGTTTTAACTTAGTTAAAACTGCTTGTGTAGCTTTTAGGATTCAAAATCAGTCTTAATAAGCTCTAATTAAGTCCTATAGCTAGTTTTTTTATAAGCTCAAAATAAGTTTAGTTAAAACTTGTAGCTTGGTTGTTCATTTCTTAAGTCTGCTATTTCCAATGGATTTTTAAACTGCGTATTTGATAATTTACTTATAGGTCCATTTGAAGTGTGGAATTTGTGTCTGAAATTGATTCCATATGCATCAAAGTATATCCGTGTTAAGTCACTTGTTGATAGAAGAAGCTTTCAAACAATTAGGATCAAAATCAGTTTATGCTTATGTATCAAAAGGAGAAGTCAGTTTGAGCTTGTGTCATTAGAGGCTTAATTCTAGTTGAACTTTGGTCAAATTTAGTTTCATTTAGCTTATTATAGTCTTATTCGAATCTGTTTTAAAGCTTTTGGAGTGTTTAAGTCATTTTAGAGTTTTGCATTTAGCATAAAAAGTCATAAGATAGTCTAAGTATGCAGTTTGTTTTAGCATAGGTTTTTAGCTTATTTAGTGTCTGATTAAGCTTAATTTTAGTTTGAATTTGCTTATTAAGTCATGGTCTTATTTGTTTTTTAGCTTTTAGCGCTTTTACTTTGCTTATTAATTCTTAAAAGTAAGCTATAATTCTGTCATTTAAATTTCAAAAAGCCAAAATCATAAGTAGTTGTGACTGTCATTTTCATTTCAATTTTCTAGCTTGTCTTCTAAACCTCTTAGCTTAATCCTAGCTTATTTGAGTTAAGTAAGTCAAGTTCTAAATCTATTTTTGGAAATTAGCTTTACAATAGTGCTTATTAATTCATTTTCTTTGCTTAAAAGTAGTAGTATTAGTCATCTTAAAGTCTGTCAAAGACCTTTAGTCTGTTTAAAAGCTTACTGTCTTTTTGCCTTTTTAATGCTTATTAGTTTATTGATTTTTCTTATTTCTTTCTCCTAAGTGCTTATAGGGTCTGTTAGCTAATCTATTTTCAGCTTATTTGTCTTACTTATTGCTTATTTAGTTCTAAAAAAGCCAAACAGTTTAAGCTAAATGCCTATTAGTCAAATTAAGCAAAACTGTCAGCTTTTAGTTAGCTTTTTTGGCTTATTTTAAAGTTTGGTCTAAAAGTCCTTTTGTTAAACTTGCTTATTTTAACTTGTTCTTTAAGCTTTTTTAAAAAGAAAAAAAATGTTTTTCCAAAAAGGAAGGCCACAGGACTCGAACCTGTGACCTCTCTTTCACACACACAACACACTTACCACTGCGCCCTAGGGTCTTTTTCATAAGACCCCTACACCATTAATTATTTATACCAGTTTTGCAGTTTGAGCTTTTTAGCTTATTTGCTTTTTAAACAGCTTATTCCGTTTAGCTTATTTCCAGTTTTTATTTTTCTTACATTAGTAATAGATTAAAGTATTTTTTGTAATTTTTCTAGATTTTTATTAATTAGGTTACGATTTTTATTGTTTTATTTAGATTAAATTAGTTTTTGATTCATAATAAATTAAAAAAAAAAAATACAATTCTTTTTTCTAAAATTATTTTTATTCAATTAGGATTTTTAGAAATTAAATTTGCATTTTTAGGGTTAAAATTTGATTTACTTGCTTAAATATCGCGTTTTTAAATTCCCGTTAACGTTTTTCGTGCTTAATCTTTAAATGCTTTAATTGTTTGCTTGCCTTTATTTGCTTTTGCGTTTTCATTAGTAGAAATAGAATCCAAGATTAAATCTTTTATGACATTCAAGCTCGATTCCCGACATAACAGTAAATTTTCATTAACCTCTCACCGAGGAGAACGATAC